>PVKN010009020.1:0-24322 GCA_004027915.1 Capromys pilorides
TCCATCAGGGAACGGCAAGGAGCTGCCATTTGGAATGTTGACGTGCTGCAGTGGGGGCTGCCATGGAGAACAACACGGAAGGAGTAAACACTCTGCGTGCATCAGAGCACAACTAGTTTCGGCTGGTTCAATGAACTTGAACGGCACTGAAAACAAGTCTTTTAGAATAGCATGCTAAGACATGGCTCCCATGGGGGACCACAGACAGGTAAGTGGGAAGCACTGGGGTACTCCCACACATTGTAGGAATGAAGATTATCCTTAACGTAAAACAAGACAGGCAGTACAATATATACAAAATGCCCTGACAAAAGCACTTTCCAGATGTCACAGACATTACAGTACCGATGGAAGTGACAACGTGGCCATAGGAACAATTATTAATTGACTCAAGGAGAAAAGAACACTATTTTCCTGTTCCACAGTGGACTAAAATGCTTTTGGTCTTGACAGAGCTGAGGAAGCCGTCAAGATCACAGAGCAATCACAGAGCAAAGAACAGGCTCAGGTAAGGTGCAATCATAATCTCAACGTACAGGCAGTGACAAGCAAGTCCTTAATCCACCATCTGCCAGGGGATGCTGGGAACAGAGAAAAGCCCCTGCTAAGTTTCAAGGTTAGTTGCCAAAAGAGGAACGTCCTGGCTTTTGGATGCAAAGGAAGAGCAGCAGAAACTACCAAAGGCTGCCTTGGGGTGCACCCTGAGAAGTGGTCCAATTTTCCATTTTCGTGATGCAGAAATTCCACATCCTCAGTGAAAACCTACTGGGCGCACCAGCAACTCAGCTCACAGTGCAGAGGGAAGCTGTACATAGGCTTCTGCTCTGGAAGACAACTGGGAAGAGGAGCGAGGATCAGAAGGAAGATGGCTGTCCCTGGGCTGTTCGAGCCCAAGAAGGTTCAAACCTGAATGGTATGGGTATGCTATTCGAGACATTTTCTTGGCAGAGCTGTACAGAGGTTCCACAGCTATGCTGACTTCATCCGGATGAGTGAGGAAAGCAGGCCTAGAGTTCTGAGATCCAGGACAGATGTGTTTCACAGTGGCAGTTGTGGAATGCTCAGCACAACAGGGGAGGCACGGGCAGCGGATGCTGCTCGCATGTGACTTTATCTCTTGATCATCCCCATGTCTAACCCCTTTCTCCTTTTCTAGTTTGAAAAGGCCATAGTATCTAGGTCACAGCAGAAAGATCGGGCCTACCCCCCCCCCCTAAATATTATCTATATCTAGATATCAAGACACAGCTAGCTTTCCTTCTGGTAATCTTTCTAGGAAGTCCTGAATGCAGGAAACAGAATTAAGGTGCAGCCTCTTGAAGGGGTCTCCTGCTCCTAATATTGATCCAAAGAAAAATATTTTGCTTTCTCCGAGGAATGATACGTGTAGAAAGCAACATGTCCATTTTCTACAGAAATATATTTGAGGCTTTATGCTAAAAGCCAAGGGAAGCCATGGGAGGTTCCTAGGGGTCTGAAGAAAACAGGAGGGAAAGGAAAGCTGAAAATGCTTATAAGAACAAAGGTCTCATCCCACCCCCTGCTGGGGGGTCCAGCCACACAGAGGTGCCCAAAAGAAAAAGACAACGGCAGTCAAAAGAATTCCACGGGTGAGAAGAGGAGCCAGGCCGACTTGGGCAGATTCCAGGGTACAGTTCCTAATAGGACTTGCGTGCAGAATCTTCTCTAGGATATACAGAAGCCCCCGGCACTTAAAATGCAGTCCAAGCTGTAAAAGTCTGGGTACTAAAGGCATCTGTCTCATTCTCCAAATAGAAGACAGTAAACATGGCCCCCGAGGCTTGCATCTAGCTTGCCTCTCTATGAACTTGGTTTGGGGGGCAAGAGACTAGAAGGAGCCCTGTCCTCCCCCTAAAATCCTGCAAATACTCAGTAAAGCTGATCAATTGCTTCTTGTGCATTCCCTAAAACCCAGGAGCATCTTCTTTCTCTTGCCTTCAAAAGCTGGTCACAGAGATTTCTTCATTTCCCTTCCGGATGGCCTTCATTTGTGTCGCAGCAGCATTTACACTAGCAGTTCCATCTACACTGGAGGCAGACTCACGCGTAAACCTGCATGTTGCCGTGTGGTGGCTCAGACATGTGTGTCCTGGGTCCTCGCTGACCTCCTCCAGCACCCCCAGGAGTAGGGCTGGTGGTAACATCTGACCAATCAGAAGCAGAGTGGGGTGATGAGCTTGACCACTGGTCAGGAGAATCTGGGGACGGTGTCAGGTAGGGATGCTCGCCTTGCAGGTGGCCACCGTGGCTGGGTGTTCGCTCAGCAGTATTTGAGGAAGTGTAACTATGCTGGGAGGGGGGCGTGGGGTACTTGCCCACAGAGGCCGGGAAGGGATGATAGGCTGGCAGAATGGTCTGGGCTCCCTGCCCATCCTGCTGGGGCATCATGGCAGTGGGGAAAGCCACCCCCGGCAAACGGGCCACCTCAGGAATCTGGTACATGGTGGGAAGGGGGCCAGCAACAGCTGGAGGGCAGGTGGACTGTGGCTGGGAAGCCCCAGCTGACTGGGCAATGCTGCCCTTGGGGATGAGCTGGAAAGTCACAATAGGGGGCAAGGGCTCCCTCGGGGTGGTGATGTGCTTCCCATCAGGGGGCCTGCTCTGGGCAGCTATGCCAGGGTGTGCACCCTCAGCAGGAGTCAGGACCATGCCAAACATTTCATTGTACTGGGTGTCATTCATCTCCATGCGGTTCATCCAGTCTGCCGGGACTGGGACTGGATGGAGCCTACTCAAGCCGCCCGCACTGCCGCTGCCCGGGGGCACAATGTGGTGGTGGGACAGCAGCTGGCTCACGGAAGGAAGCACGGTGCCAGCCCCAGGAGCCAAAGGCTGCATGTCGTGAAGGTTAGAGAAAGACAGTGCATGCTGTGCGTGGACTGGGGCCGGGGGGGCAGCAGCGGCCAACAGAGGGTTGGGTGAGGCCTGTAAGATTCCAGGGGATGTGATCATAGGAGAGGACGTGGTATCAGACACGTATGTGTGAGGAGACTCAAGAGAATCAACAGGGGACAAAGTCACTGAGCTTTCAGACAGCTGGACCTTCTCACTCAGAGACTTCTTTCTCCTACTGCCCTTGGCATCCTTGGCCTCCTTGGCAAGGTTAGGAAGGCTGGTAGGCATGGCACTCTTGGCATTGGGCCGTCTAGGCTTCTTGCCCATTGGGGTGTGCTTCAGACTGAGAAAGGACCTGTTGGGCCCGCAGATGACAGGTGAGAGAGCAGAGGTCAGCACTGTGCCCGGGGGACTGGGCGTCACGTTGTACTCATCCAGAAGGCGCACGATGTCATGGTGCATGCGATCCCGGGCCACGTCCCGGGGAAGACGGTCCATGTGGTCTGTGATGTCCCGATTGGCAAAATGGTCCAATAGGATCTTGGCTGCTTCATAGCTCCCCTCCCGGGCAGCAAGAAACAGAGGAGTCTCTTCCTACAGGAAAGACCCACACATACCATATTTAGTTACACTTCTAAAAGTATATCAATGTCTCAATTTTTTATCAGCCCTGTCAGACACATTTTCCTAAGTGTGTCCCCTATAAAATGTTAATACCACAGGAACCTGTATGTCTCCCTGTACACCTGGGGATACACCTTTCCCAGGGACCAATTCTGCCCCCTTAGAAATTTGTGAAATAAACAGGACTAAGGCAGAACTCTTTGAAGAGTACTGAGCTCTTCTGTTAAAGGTTCTAAGAGGAAAAGGAGTAAGAGAGGGAAAGCAAGAAATGAAAGAGGAAAAGAGAAAGAATGAAAGAGAAAAAGCAAAATGTGCAAGTGTGAATTAAAATAATGAAAAAGCACAAATAAATGTGAGAGGGTGGATCAGGGGAGGGGAGCATGACAGAAACTCAGGGGACAAACTAATCTGAAAACCATCGTGACACCCACGGGCAAAAAAACTAAACAAGAGCCAAGAAAAAAAAAAAAAAAAAAAACCAGCAGGAAAAGGTGAAAGCAAGCAAAGAGTAAAGAGAGTGAGTATAACAGGTGACAGCACCAGAGAAAAGGAGACATCAGAGAAGGGGTGGGGGTTAAGTCATACTGAGGTGCTCACAGGGCAGCCTGGGGAGACTGAGGTATGACACACCATGGAAAAGCCCAATATGCAGCTGCACCTGGTTGTCCTGACCCAGTTCCTGCCCAGTCTGCTGCCACACCTGGGTCTGTACCAATCACAGGAGGCGCTAAGGCGGCCAAAGGGAAGGGCCTTGCAGGTGAGGTCCTGCCGGGCGCATCCTCACACTCTGCGTTCACAGCCTGCACATACCTTGTTGTCCTGCATGTCTCGGTTGGCTCCATTTTTTAACAGCAGAAGAGTAGCCTCCACATTATTCACAGCGGCTGCCCAGTGAAGAGCAGACTTCCCTGCAAGGCAAAGCCACACTGTGAGCACACAGACAGTGAAAGAACTCGTTCTAAAGATAGGGCTCAGTTCTCTCAGCTCAAGGTTGGAAGGAAGAGTGAATGAATGCATGAATAAGAGAATGAGTGGCTCCAGTGCACTCAGATCTGAAACAGTCCTCTAAGGACTGCGCAGCAATTGTACCTAGGCATGCTGTGCAGACAAGAATTCAAGTCCCTGCCCGCCTGTGCCTACCATGGTCATCCACCGCATTCACATCTGCTTGGCAGTTGATCAGCTCTGCCACCATTCCCTCCACAGCCAGGCGGGCAGCCAGGATCAGGGGTGTAGTGCCATCATTCATTCTGGCATCCAGATCTGTCACTCGGTTGCGGATCAGAATCTAGAAGGGGAGAAGAAAAGAAAAGAGAGTGACCAGACAAAGGAAAATAATGAGCCTATGAGAGGAAACCAAAGCATTGGTGCTGAGGGTGCTCTGCAAGTTCCCAAAGAGCAGGAGAGTCTTAGTGATCTTCGTGGCCCAGACTCTATCACAGCCAATCAATAAACATTTGTGGAATGAATGAATGAACCAACAGGTGGGGGATGCAGACGTAACTGCCCATAAAGCAATGAATTTCTCATTTCTACTTTCTAAGGAAAGTGGAACATCATGGAAAGTGCCACAACTTCATCATTTAGCAGCCTCATGTGATATAGAATGCTTTCAATTTCATGAGGTTAAAATAAAAAGGCATCATAGAGCACAGGGTCAGCTCATGTCGAGAAATGGCCAGTGGTTAGCTGGGAGCCCACCCAGTCAGGGGGATGATATAGTGGGGCAGTTAATATGAGACAAGGGTAAAGATATTGCTCCCATCTGGCCATCTGGTCTGTGCATTTAGGAGGGAGACATCTTTGCATATCGAAATTTTGCTAAAAGTCAGAGAAGATTGGTGGTCTCTGCTCTCGGCTCTGTCACTATCTGTTTACTTACTTATTTAATTTTTCTGTGTTTAGCACAGGGTCTACAGGGTATCACTACATAGATCAGACTCATAGTGATCCTCCTGGTTTCAGCCTCCAAAGTGCTAGGATTACAGGTGCGCATCACCACACCCAGTCTCCAATGCCCTCTCAGTGTGCCCTGGGGAGGGGGCTGGCAGGACACAGTGGGGATGGAAATCCAGCCACTGTACTCTGCTTAAGCAGACACTTTAGTCCACTGAGCTATCAGGCTGGCCCTATTTGATTTTTAATAGGTCAACTTTTCCTTCTTTCTTATCTAGCAAGCATTATTAATCTGTCAAAGAGTTACTGATTAATTCAGCAACCTATGAAGTGCCAGAATGCAGATAAAGCTCTATAGATCATGCTCAAGCCAACTCCTCTCATGTCACCTACCTGGAAGACGCCTTGGGCATCGGCTGCTACCGCAGCATGGAGAGGGCAGCGGCCCATGTTGTCCTGAGCATTGGCATCTGCACCTGCATCCAGGAGGCGCTTGGCAGCGTCAGCCCTCGAGTAGCGGGCTGCGAGGTGCAGGGCCATCTCGCCCGTCCGGTCTGTCTGGGCCTGCAGGCTGGCGCCCTGGTAGACCAGGTCTGTGATGATGTTGGCGGAGGAGTCCTCTTCATCTTCATCGCTCACATCTGAGCTGCCTCCTCGGAGGGAGGCCAACATCAGAGGTGTGCACCCATCTGCAGGAAAGAAAATTCCAGACAGCACTCAAGGAGGAGAAGGACGCTAGCCCTGGCCCTGAGGCACTTCTGTCTAAGCGAGGGTGGGCTTAAGGCAGTTCTCTGTGCTCCTTGAGTACTCGTGATTAGTCTCACGTTTGCCGCTTTCCTCTCCTCTGACAACTCCTTTCCTATAAAAGAGTAATGGGGAGTGAGCCTTTCTGAGCTGGGCCTCTTCCCCAAGGTGAACAAGCTTTTCTCTCAAGCACATTTTTAAAAACTCAAAACTAATAGAACTATATGCACAAGACACTCTGTACCTTCTGTTTTGAGATAATGTTTTTCTAGCCGCCACAATCTAGCCCATTCAATGAGACTGCTTTGCTCAGCATGTTGCACACAAAACAATGTGAAAGCCTCCCCTTGCTTCTGAGTTCATAATTCTTTTTTTAAAAAATCATTTGTGTATTTGGTATGGGGTCTCACTATGCAGATCAGACTCGTAGTGCTCCTCTTGTATTCACCCTCCCCAGAGCTGGGATTACAGGTATGTGTCACCACACCTGGACTCTGTAACTGGCTCAGCGTGCCTCAGGAGCAGGGGTATGGCCAGCTCAGCATGCATGTTCAGGGATCGAATGAACCCTGGTCCCTGCACTAGCCAAAGCAGGCACCTCGTCTGCTGAGTTATCTCACTGGCCTGTCTAGAGTTCATAATTCTTGCATGTCCATAATTCCTTATGCATTCCTTTCCTCAAGCTGATTTAACATATGTGAAATTGGCAGAGAGCATATGGCCAAGGGGGGCCAAAATAGGGCCACCCTTGCAGAAAGAAGGCAAGCACCTCCTGGGGAAAAGACAGGCTGGCAGCACTGACCTGGGCCCCGGACATTCACATCCAGCACGTCCACCTCCTGCTCTGCCTGAGGAGGAGTGAGAGCCAATGATGGCGTCCGGCGGATGTCTGCAGCTTCAAGGTGCTGCTGCGTCCAGGGACGTCGATCGATGGGGTCATCTTCTTCTGAAAGCAAAGCCTCATCTTCAGCCTGAAGGTGAAATAAATAATACTCGCTGTTGATCTGATGATCACAGAAGGTGGCAGACAGGCAGGAGGACCACAGTCTCCTGCTGCATCCTCTGACTTCCAGCTAATTTTCCCTTTCTTCCTGCCCTAATCCTCAATTTCATCAATCGCCTTAGCTCTCTGGTTCTTGAAATGTAGCTCCTGCTTACCTCTTCTTAATGGTCTGGGCAGCTCTCCTCACCTCCCCCTCCCAAATTCTAGGCTTGGCCCCCTAATATGCTATTTTTAGATCTCCAAAGCACCATACTCTTGCTTCTGGGCCTCTGCCCATGTTCTTTCCTCAGTGTGCAACAGTCGCCCCCACCTCAATTCTCTAACCACTCCCCCCCCAAAAAAAATATATATATATACATTCTAATTTCTCTTATTGGTCCTAAAAACTATTTCCTGCTTTCCTCTGCTTAACTGAACATGAGCTAAGTGCCTCCATGGTACTATGTGGGAGCCTCTATAGCAGACTAGAAGGTTCTTGGAAAGAAGGAATAAACCTTGCTCAAAGCTGCCTCCCTCAGCATACTATCCAATCAGAGCAAGCACTCAAAGGAAGTTCATGAATAATGATAACTATGATCATTAAAAAGCAACTATACTTCATCAAATTCTTAGTTTGTGACCGGAAATAGGTAGAGAACATTATACCATTACATTTAATCTGAATAACAACTCACAAAGGAATCTTTATTATTCTTTCTACAGATAAAATTAAATTCAAAGAGGTAAGCAACCTGCCAACTCCTAAGGAATAGACTTTTGCACTGCTATTCTTTGCTGGCTCCTGACACACACATATACACATACACACACACACACACACACACACACACACACACAATCTCCTTCTCACCTCAGCGTTAGTCCAATCCTGCTCTTGCTCCACACAATTTTAGCTTCCTGAGTTCAAGATGTACAGGCTCTAAAGCCAGCAGCCGCTGACCTGTCTCCCTGCTTAATTACAAGGACTGACCCAGACACCAGTCCTGACTCAACTAACACTAGCAGGGCATCTGAGGAAAGAGGCATGTCTGTTTTATTAATTTTAAGCATTCTTGAAACACGTACATAATTAACGCCGGGTCATCTACGCCTTGAGGCTCCCTGCTATTGTTCATGGGAAATCTGGGTAACATAAAAACTGTCAGTCTTTCCTGGGTTCAGGGCACTCTAGAACCACCCAGAAGAGACACTCGGACAGTGACCCAACAACAGCTAACAGTGGCGGCCTGCCCCAGCCCTCTTACCTTGGCTTTCTTGGGTTTGGGCCCTTCATCATCTACCCAGTGTTCACTTGTCCCAGAACCAATTAAGTTAGCCTCCGAAACTTGCACAGACAGATTTCTTTAGTAGAACCATAGAATGAAAACAAGAATAGAGAATATGGCATAAACAAGAGTTAGGGCTGGGGAGAGAGCTCAGTGGCAAGTGCAAGGTGCCAAGTTCTATCCCTTGTACCAAAAAAAAAAGAGTGTTTTTCATCGCTTTTTTTCACTGCAGCCCAGTCCCAACTATGCTCTCACTTCTGGGGGACTTAGCCCAGAAAAGATGGGAGAGATTTTATGTACGAGTGAGCACCTGACCTTTCCCTTGACATTGCACAAGAGCTCACAAGGTAGGCACACCCCCACACGGACACTGCCACCATGGTGACAATACATGAACAGAAGACATGCACCCACTCTCTGACACTCAGACAGTGGCTTCGTAGTCACTCGATCAGTGAGATTAATGGCCAGGGCTTAGAACTAGCATCGTGATTCAGAAGGACACACTTTTCTGTTTCTACATTCTATTGTGAGTTGTGGCTCACTGGCAAATCCACTTACTTTAGCCCCACAGCATCCTGTCCTACTGGCTCACGGCGCTTGTGGTTGCTAGAGTCTCGACGAAGGGTGAAACCTTCAGGCAGCCAGAGGGAGCCATGCTTGCGCTTCCGCTTTGCCATGATTACACCCAGCAGGATGATAACCAGGATAATGAGAATAGCAACAGCCAGCAGGTAGAGGAGCTGAGTGCGTTTGGGACCCAGGGATTCACCTAAAAGTTCAGAAAGACAGAGTCAGTGTTGCATGAAATGGCAACTGCTTGGCACAAGCATCACATTCATGTAGAGGGCTGCTGGACATCACTGCCCCTACAAACAGAGGGCTGAGCATTAAAGTGTGTGTCCTAGGGAGGTTTTTCCCCAGTCAGTCCCCTTAGCACGAATGCAACTTACTGACAACAGACACAAGAGGATAAGACAGCGTTCCCTGGATTGCGTGAGAGGCCAGCAGAGCCGCTGCTGCATCTGTGTTCTTGAAGCACTGGTCTGAGTCTTGAACACACTGGCGGTTGTCGATTTCCAGAAAGATTTTAGAGCTGTGGAATGCCAAGGAAAGGAAGATGAGAGGTGGTAGATAGACCAGAGACTATAGCAGGTCCAGCAAGCTGAGGCAGAAGGGCAGAGGGTAACAGGACCCTTCTACTCTTGGGGCTATGGCTCTCCACTCTGGGGATGCTGCCTTTGGAAAGGTCCCAGAAATTAGGACACTGTCCCTTCCGGTTCTATATACCGATTCCTGCCCTAAGGGTGTCTCACTTTCCTCCATGTGGCACAGTGGTCCTCCACCTTTTCCTACATATTCAGTGGCACTCGGTGGTATGCTGAAAACATACACCACACATTCTGGGCCCTTATTCCTCTAGGTCTCTGCATTCACACCTCAGCTATCTGGAGGGTTGAAAATTGTGCTATATACAGAGAAATGTGGAGTAACTGAAGTCTATTGCTCTTGTTAGAGGCTTACTGTAGGTAAGGGATCTTGAAAATAAGACAATGATTAACACAAAAAAGAAGCCACAGCCAGGCATGGTGGTACATGCCTATAACACCAGCACTCTGAGAGGCCAAGGCAGGAGGAACACATGTTTGAGCTCAGTCTAGGTAACTTAACTTAGTAAGATCTTGTCTCAAAAAACATAAAAATAAAAATAAAAAGGGTTACGTATGCAGTTCAGGGTGAAGGCCCTAGGTTCAATTCCCATCCAAAAAAAGAGTACTCGGCAACAGAAGATTTTGAGGCAACTCTAGCCAACCGTTGAGGATTCCAGCATTTGAGATTAGGGATCCCAACACCTTCCCACAAATTGGGCCACCTTTCTGGACTCTACAAGCAAGGCAAATCTTTCCTCCTAAACATACGCACTGGGTCATGGATTTGTCTACAGTGGTAGCCATTCTATTTGTTCAAGCTTTCTATTTTTTATAGGCTGAGTTTTGACTTTTGCTTGTGTACTAAAATGCTCAGTTTTATGTAAAACTTTTTTTTTTTTGAGGTCTTGAGAAAAACATCCTGCTTGAACACTGTTGGCTATTAATCGCTACAAAAAGTTTTACGAAGTTGAAAAAGCAAAAACCTACCCGGCCACCTCCTGTTCTTGCTCCTCACGAAGAGACCTTCGCCACACCTTCTGCTTCTTCATGGCAGCTGACCTCTCCCCATAGTAGGGGTACACCATGGGGGCCCCCTGTGAGTCCAGCTTAATGCGCAGGTTGGTGTGCAGCAAGGTGCCCAGTGCGCGCAGGAAGCTCCGCGCATCCTGGAGCAGCTGCTCAGGGGGCATCAGCACCACAATGACCAGCGTGCCCTCCGCCAGGTTCTCGGGCCGGTCGGCAGCGCAGTCGAGCCCGTCCCAGCCGCACTCCTCACTGTTGCACCCCTGGTCACAGTGGTTGTCTTTGAAATGGTCGGCACAGTACTTGTCATACCTAGGCAGAGGAGAGACCCCCAGGGAAAGGAGCTCAGATTGGACTAGGAATCTACTCAGTTTTCCACTTAGGAATGCTATGGTTTCCCTACCCATCTTTTGTGGCCTGTGTCTCGATCCCAATGCCCTGTGAAGCCTTGTGGGAATCATACGGTCCATGCCACTCAACCCTACCGACTGCTCCCTCGATGAGGAACAACACTGCTGATTATGTGGCAAGGGCGCAGGGCTCCTATGCAGCACACAATCTTGTCAAGTCAGCTATTAAACAAAAGTCTGACGTCAAAGTCAGCCTCATTAGTATATCCTCTAATTTGTATCCACTTCTCCCAGGACTGGAGGGCTTTAGGAAGTAAAGGTGTCCAAGAAGGCTCTTCCCTCCAAACCATTAAGAGCTGTTATACAGAGAACTTTGTGAATCTGACCCATTTCTTTCCTTTTCAGTGACAAATCCAAACTACAGAGGGGAAGAGGGGTTGTGTTCCATATAGGTACCAGATCAAATCTTTAGTCACTTTTCAAATGTTGGGAGAAGAAAACAAACCCCCACACCTAAATGATGCACAAACTATTCTTCTGCACTCCCCTTCCCCCCAGTCACATGCCATGATATTTGTACTGTTCTGCTCAGCATGCTGTGTAGCTCAATGAAAGACCCCAAGTCAGGAAGAGCTACGTGTGCTTTAGCAGGGGCTCTAACCTGATTGTCACCTGGGAATGGCATCTATGCCTCAAAAGATAGCTGCAGTTAACTAGGGTTAAATTAGAGGAAATGGTTAATAGAAAGGTTGCTACGTAGAACACAAAGTGTCTTATGACTTTAACAACAAAGACTCAGAGGGTTAAGAGCCCTAACCTAGTGCATTCCTTCTGGTCAATCTAGACAGTGAAAGCCAGTCTTGGGGACAGCAGTGAGTCAAGAGAGGTACAGACCTTTCCATCCATCCTGTAGACAGGTTATGGGAGAGGCTGACTGAGCGTAACACCACTTCCAAAAGTGATTTCCCCCAGGAGACCACGAGAGCAGCAGGTGAGAAGGCAGAGATAGGCAGAGGGGGGTGGCTACGCAACGAGCATCCCTGGCCTCTGCAGCAAGGGTGAGAACGGGGTAGCGTGTGACGGGACAAGGCTGGCACCATCTGACGTGCACAGGTAGCTTGGGTTGAAGCACTGCAGGAGTTAGGAGCGAGAGCGAGAAACTGAGGCATGTTAGTGACAGTGTCCCTGGGCTTCCAGACAGCCTAGAGCCCTTACTTGCAGGTCTTGCTGTTTCCTTGGCATTCAAAGTTGTCAAACAGGCACTCGGCCGTGTTGCACAGCTCATCGCACTGGTTGTTGATGTAGTCCCAGCAGGGCAACGGGGAGGAGCAGTTGGCCCAGGGGTCTTCCATGGTGAGAGAGCAGTCGCCTCCATCCCACTGGCAGGCATGGCTATTGCAGGCCTCGTCGCAAACACCATCCCGAGCTTTGTCAACACAATACTGACTCGTACAGGTGGCAGGAGGGGTGCTGGTAGGGGCCGAGTAGAACTGACAGCGGTTGCCCGAGAACGGTGCAGAGCAGAGGCAGGAATAATATGGAGGCTGGCGCTGCGGGTAGCAGCTGCCGCCGTGCTGGCAGGGGCTACTGGCACAGCCCGTCGCGCAGTCCTGCGGGTTGGAGCAGACGCAGCGGGGCCTCGAGGCAGTGTGCATGCACTGCTCCCCCTTCCTGCACTTCACCTGTCCACAGCTGCTCTGGCATTTCGCTCCCGAGAAGCCCTGTGGGAAGCAGTAAAGAAATGAGGAACTGTCTCTCCTCCATACCAGAGAGGTAGAGACTAGGCCCTTAGTCTAAGATCATTCCAGGTCGCCTCCCAGATCACACTGTAGGAAATGGTATCTTTGAAGCTGCTGATCGAGAAGGTCCCAAGGGGTAGGTGCAGTGTTTTCTCACTCTAAGTTTACTTTCAGAAATTAAGTCCACAGAGTTGGGACTATAAGCACGGCCCTAATCACCTTTCACTCACTCCATAATAATGGTTGGGGCAGGGAGATCCTACTAGAAGTTTTGGATCTCTAGAAGAATTCTGCATCTCATTTCACTCTTGTATGTCCTGCTCAGCCCAAATCAAGGTTACCAGGCCTTTCTTTCTGGTTTTTCATCATAGAGACTAATCTCTGCTGTAGCAAACTTTCAACATTTGGCAGTGGTAAAAGCTTTACACAGCAAATGGCGAAAGCTTTCTTCTAGCTTAAGATGCAACTAGCTCAAAATAATCCCTGCTACAGAATAGCGTTTGGTTCCTACTGGGCAGAGACAGTGGCCCTCATTCAAGGGGACCTCCCATCGCTTCTTGTGGTTTTTTTTTTTTTCCTGAGTATTTGAAGGCTGTTGGCCACAGACCAGGGATCGCACAGTCCCTAGGACTGCCTGCACAACTTTACATGGACAAATCTGAATTAGAATTGAGAAATCTCCCCACGCGCGATCTTGAAAAGCCTGCTTTAATCTGCTTGGTCACGACTGTAGCAAGAGGCTGCCCCTTAAATCAACAAGAGCAGGCTACTTACTGGAGGACAACGACAAATGAAGCCGTCGGGCATGTTGCTGGCCGCAGCACATGTCCCTCCGTTCAGACAAGGCTTCTGAGGACACACGTCCACGAAGGTTTCACAGTGACGGCCTCAAGGCAGAAAATAAAAAGCTGTTTTAAAAGGCAGGAAGGGAAGCCTCAAGTTGCTGAGCAGAACCTCCTGTGAGGTGAGCCAGGCCCAGATGAGAGCCAGGAGAGGAGCTCAGCTTGAAACCTACGGGAATCAAAGGAGCTCAAGCATATATTCCACAGACGTCAACCTAACGGACCACACTGGCTGCTGCAGACAAGCCCCCACCCTCCAGTCCACACAGAAAACATGAGGTGCACGCCCCCAAGCAACCCACAGTAGGGATGGCTACAAGGTGATTAGGCACACTTAAAAAAAAATACAATCACACCTCGGGTCTTCAAGGCACTTTAGTTTCATAAATCGAAGGAAATGGTAAATGAACTGTTCACTACATTTCGTCAGTGTCTTCTGTTTTATAGGACAGGCTACATCAGGTCAATATGGCTAAGCAGAAACTAGCAGTTTATACATAATTTTCATCTATGATATCTCTCTTCAGTGACATTGGCTTTTCTATAACCTGGTTGGCTTGCTTTCGAATATAGCTTAATTTTCCAAGTCGATTTACCACAAACAAAAACATGTTTTGCTCACTTCTTCCCTACAGTAACATGGCAAAATCAATACTTGACATCTTGGGAAGAATAAAGGTAGAGATCAGGTAAAAAATTCATAGTACACAAACCTAGCCAAACACTTGGGCTGGTCGAGTTTTCTGTATATAGGAAAACCTCCCTTGGGGTCTGGGACAAATACGTGTCCAACCTGCTCACTAAAGCCTCCAGCCGGGTGAGCAATGGGGCCTCACCCGTGAAGGTGCTTCGGCAGACACACTGGTAGTCATTGATGAGCTGGATGCAGTCCAGGCTGCCCTCCGAGCTGCAGGGGTTGGAGAGGCACTCATTGATGTCCCCCTCGCACCGCTCCCCAGCAAAGCCAGGCAAGCAGCGACAAGTGTAGCCCCCGATCCTGTCCACGCACTGCCCACCGTTGAGGCAGTGGGGACCCCCAGCACAGTCATCGATGTTCTCTTCACAGAGCAGACCTGGGGGACAGAGAAGACACAGCATTTTGAAAATAACAAAATGAAAATCTGAAACAATGGTCTCCAGTAAGAGACCCAGCACCACCTTGCTGGGACTTTCATAATCCATCAGACTACACTGGTCAATCTACAGCGGCACCTTTGAGTGCATGTGGGGTGTAGCCCGCTCAGCCTGTGACGGCTGCCACCCTCCCAATGAGCAGCGAGAGGAGCCAGAAAGGCAGGTTAAGGCATCACATCCTCTCACCACGCAGCAAAGAAACAGAGTCCTGTAGCGTGGGCACCATTATCCATGCCATCACAAGGCAAGGAAACCGCTAAGGGCAGGCTCAGCAATTGTTCATCAATATCTTAATATCAACTCAAAATATACAAAAACAGTCCAAAAAAGGGGGACATAATTTAGTTATAGATTATAACTATGGAAAATACTGGTAAGAACTGAAACTCAAAAAAATTGACTTTTAACATTGTGTAACTACTATTGTATTTTATTTAAAGATAGAAAATATCTTGCTGAAAGTTCAGCGGCTATTCTAATTAAAACAGATGGATAAAACAAATGAATATTAGCTATGCAACATGAACACTTTAAGCACTTTTTAGAATGAAATAGTTATTAATAACTTTTAGACATTATTCTATGATCACTTTTAAAACTTATAAAAAATAACCAGTTCTACATTGCTGCCACTTGCATTTATGGTATACGTTAAAAGAAGCAAAATTTAAAAGGAAAAGGATGTAAAATATGATTTTCAATAGCAACTGGAAACACAAAATATGTAGGAATAATTTTAATGAGAACACAGCACCCTGCCTGAAGATTTTCCTCAGACACACCAAAGCAGACTTAAGTAGACTTAGCACCATCTGGTAGGAAGGACACCTGGTGAAAGATATAAACTTTATATCCCTTAGATTTAATGTGACTCCAATAAAAACAACTAGAAGGTCTCTTAGCCAAGCCAGTTATAAAACTGCACAGAAAAATAAACCATGGAAAGGATGAAGAAGATCCTTAACAAGTCAAATAAGTTGCGAGTATATTAACAAAACAATAGAATAAAAAAGAAGGTCCAGTAAAACATTCAAATAATCTATGCGGGATCTTAGAATTTCACAAAAATGCCATCTCAAATCACTGCATAAAACACCAAGTCATCAGGATTTTACATAAGGATAAGTTAGTAGTAATGTGGAAAAAGTGCTTCAGGATCCCAGCGCTCGAGGAAAGTAAGAGAGAATTCCTTTATAAGCTTAGTGTGTGCAAGGTATTGTTAACTAAATGTCAAAATCCAAAAGCCACAAAATAAAACTGATAAATTCAACCTGAATAAAAACAAAACCTTCATCAGGGTTGGCCAAATAGCTCCGCAAACTAAAGTGTATACAAGCAGACACAGGGGCTAGGGATTTGATCCCCAGGCCTGCCTTGCTGGCCCTGCCCCTGGGGCGCACTGAGATGGCAATTGAGACTGGGTGTGGTGGCGTGCACCTGTAATCCCAGCTCTTGGGAGGCTGTAAACAGGCGAATCACTATGTGTCTAGTAGTGAGACCCTGAACAGCCTGCAGATCCTTCCCTAAAATACATACACTACATACATACACACACCTTCATGAATAAAAGAAATCATAAACGTTAAAATTACAAACACACATCTTATTCAACCTACCAATTCCATTTCTGAAAATTTATTCAGAACACGCTTACATGCATGCAAATATCTACTACCAGGGTGCTAGTTAGGTATTGTTACAGTGACAGTGCAAAGCCTCATGCCTCATGGGTAGGTTTTGCAAGGCAGACGGGATTTAGGGCACGTGATGCTGGAATTAAGAGTGTGTGGTATTCAGTTAGTCTACTGAGTGGCTCTGCATAGTTCTGGGTATGGAAGATGGGAAGGCCACCCACATTCAGGATGAGTAACAGACTTAACAGAATGTAAAAGGAGAGAGAAAAAGCAGGCCTGCTGCTTCACAGCCTTTTGCAGCTCTGCCATGGACGTTTCTCCTGTGTGATGCCCCTCTCTTTTCTCCTTTAACTTGAGGGAGTCAGGTATTCTATGTCAGCAACAAGAAAGAATTATCAAAGTTTGTAGTATGTAGAGAATTTAGGTTAGGTACACATCTATGTACTCTCCAAGATTTCCTAGCCCCTGCAGAAAACGGGGAAATTACTAAATAAATTTTGACCTACATAATGTAGGTCTCACCTCCAGATTGAGTCAGAGAAAGCCTCTACATCACATCGCACTGTAGGTCTGTCTTTCTTCCTTTCCTTTAGAAGTCTTGGAAACCAAGTGTTTCAAGCCACTCAGATATAGTACAGAGAAAAGCAACTCAGCCCTTCATACATCAGGTTACATTTGAGTGCCAAAAATCAAAGCAATACATAATGTTGTGCTAAGCTCTCAGTTTTGAGGTTTAACTAGCTACCACCAGAAATACAACTTATTCTAACAAGTACTATTACAGAAAGAAAGAAATTTAATAATAAATTGGAATTGACATTCACTTCTCTTTCAGTGATGCATATCTGGAATCAAGAGCTAGTCTCCTATACACATGACAATTTTTCAACTATTTAAAGGCTGTTTTTCCTTAGTTTTCTCCTCCCCTTTAATCTCATTCTTCAAGTAGGTAATTACACTACTAGCAGAGTACTCTGCTACCTTAATTCAGCCAAATGTGGATCTCTAGGAAGGCAAACTGTCAAAATTCACTGACACAGAAGTCTAACAACGTAAATAGAATTTCTGAATTTCTTTTCTTTTCTCTTTGATACTGAGGAGAACGAGCATCTCATCACTGTGGATGGCTTTCCACACTGTTCCCCAGCCAGCCACTCAAAACAGGAACTTCCTAACTAAATCCCTCCCAACAAACAATGGCCAGAGTTCTTGGGGGAAGAGAGAAGAGTCACGAGCGGTGCCCACAGCAGAGAAATGACTGCAACACTCAGGCCAGGGTACATCCTGTGGCTGTAACAGAGCAGCATTCCTCGGGCGGAGGGGTCCAGCTCAGGGCATGCGTGCCGCAGGCCGCTGTTTGTATCACTGCAAGTTCTAAAAGGCTCGCCAGCCTCCTCCCCGGGGATTGTGAAAGTAGGCAACTGTTTTCATTTTATTCACTTCCTTATCTTATAAAGGCAACACTTGGCTTGCCTCCCTAAAGATAAGGCAGATGTGTATTATTTATTCAAGAGACTATTAGCTGCGTTGATTTGAAGCACCAAAAAATCTGGCTGCGTAGGCTAATTTTGCTGCAATATTGTAGCAGTATTACCTTCTGTGCTTCCTGGAATGTAGGATGTCAATCCACCCAAAAGTTCTGAGAACACAAATCAGTGCTAGGGATACATGGGAGGATGAAATGGATCACATTACAAGATGCAGAGATAAAAGCCTATAATGGATCTAGTAACTAATTTTTAGAAAGCCTTTCAACACTAGGAATGCATGCATAGCTTAGAGAATGGCGCAGATGGAAGAGAAGCAAGGCTGATCTCATACCTCGAGTGCCTGGAGGGCACGAGCACTTGAAGTGGTTCACAAGGTCAACACAGGTGCCTCCGTTCTGGCAGGGCTGATTCTGACACTCATCTACTTCATATTCACAGTTGACGCCCTGATATCCTGGAACACACTACCAAGAAAGAGGATGCAAAAAAGGACAAGGAGTGTTGGGTCATTGCAAAAAACAAAAGGAAAGTGAGATTTAGTGCATTACCGTGACCCTGCCCCAGCCCCGCTTAGCTCTTACTGGTTCCTCTCTAAGAATCACCCCACTCTCTGCTAATCGCCCTGTGTAGGGTCAGTCTCTGGCTACCTAGTGTTTATCTATTTCTCTTCTAGCTGAAAAAGCCACTTTACAGGGAACAAAAGGACCATACATCCTGAGGGTTATTTTCAATAGGACTCCTGTTGTTGCTTGTATCTAGATTTCCCCACAAAGCTCATGCAGTCACAGGTAGGGCTTATTTCAGAGGTGGCTGGATCCAGAATGAGTGATGCTGGGATACAAGTGTGTGCTTACTAACTCAGCCCATGAACCAGTTTGGCACTGTCCCGATCCCAGTAGCCTAGACAGTATAAAAGGGGCAGAAAGAAACTGCTCAAGGGGCTTAAACTTGCTCCTTTGCTACTTTGTTGCTTTACTATCTTCTGCCTCTCAAGAGCTGTTTCTCCTCCACTTTTATCTGCGGTGCCTTGCCTTAGAGCCAGCCAATTAAGAACTGAAACCTCTGCAAACTATGAGCCAAAACAAACCTTTCCTTCTTTAACTTTGGGTGTCAGGCATTTTGTCTCAGCAATGAGAAAAGTAGCTAAGACAACTCCAATGCAAAACTTCTGTTCCTCCTTTGTACAAATTCACCCATCTTTAAAATATGCACTTCTGGGAAATTCAGTGAGGCAGAGATAGGGGCTGAGGAAGGTGGGGCCCGCTGGCTACAGCGGACATGCAAGTTGGAAGAAATTCAGAACTGATTAAAGACATTGATAGTTAACTTTATCAAGGCCATACTTTACATGTCTGCATATAGGACAAGCCCTCAACACATGACCATCCCACAGGGGGAGAAAGAGAACAAGGGGAGAAGAACCAGTGAACTGCAGGGCAGACACAGGGCTGAGAGAGGAAGCCCAGGAGTCCAGGTGATGTCACTCAGAAGCCCAGCAGCAGGTCTCTGGAGAGCACGGAAAGGCAGCAACCGCTGGGTCTTTTTAGTCCCAGGGTTCATCTTACCAATGTCTGAGAGGTACTGGGTGTACTTACAAGCTCTGTCAGGTAGGTGAGATCTAAATGACTAAAATCTGCTTATTTGAGCTAAGTTTAAGACAACTGGGTATACAGAAATTTGAGGTCAGCCCTGGCAGGCTTTTCAACTGATGGGCTCCAGGCTGTTATGAGGAAATAAATAACCTAGGTAACAGCAGAAAATCAAAGCCTTTTCTGTTGCTTCGTGGCCTGAACTGGCATCAATTTCATCTCTGTTCTGTTTTGTTAACAATTTGTCCTAGCTACAGTCAACCCTGACATTAAATAGACAGGAAAGTGTCCCTTGAAGACACCACCTTTCTTAAATATACACATGGCAACACTTAGCATGGTGCTACAGTAAACACAAGTTGAGGCACCTTTCCTAGTGAGATCGATGACTATATATACAAGTGATATGAGCCAAAAAGACACAGCTCATATTGGCTTATCGCAGCTCAGGGGGCACTGGGGGAAGTTCCAGGGACCACTGTGGTTAGTGGGCCTATGAAACGCACCCTGGTTGTAGCTGCCAGTTCCAAGGCCTGGTAGTGACCATATGAAGGCAAGGGTTTCCAGTTCTCAATAAAATTGTATTTCTAGGGCCATCCTAACATACTGAATCGGAAGG
This sequence comes from Capromys pilorides, assembly GCA_004027915.1. NCBI lineage: Eukaryota > Metazoa > Chordata > Mammalia > Rodentia > Capromyidae > Capromys > Capromys pilorides. The sequence goes on from PVKN010009020.1 coordinate 19,960, forward strand.
CTGAAGAGAATAGCGATAGTAAGCATTGACAAGGTGAGTAGTAAAAACTTACAAGCCATAAACATGAGAGGTAAACAGCTACATTCAGTACTCTGCGCAACATCTTGGGCCCCTTCTCGTCCTCCTCACCTCACATCGGTAGCCGCCAACGAAGTCCAGGCAGGTGGCGCCGTGCTGGCAGGGATTAGACGTGCACTCGTCTAGCTGCTGCTCACAGTAGCTCCCCGTGTACCCCAGCGGGCACTGGCAGTGATGTGTGTTGCCGGTGTCGAAGCAGGCACCCGAGTTCTTGCACGGGTTCTTGGCAGGCACACCTGGGCGAGGGGAAAGCGGTATCATACATGGGCCAGTGACACACACCAGAGCCAGACCATTTAACAGGCAAGCAAATCTAAGGTGGCTGACATGTCAAATGTATTGTTACCTGGTCTTTCACACTATCAGGTCTGTATTAAAAATAAACCAGCCTCAAAAGTGGAAATAAGCCTTAGATTTCTTTCAAATACTTTTTCTTATGGGCCAGCCATATAGCTCAGCAAATTAAAGTGCCTGCTGCTAAGGCAGAGTGCAGCGCTAGGGTTTGATTCCCCCGCATGCTGAGATGGCAACTGAGACTGGGCGTGTGGATGTGTGCCTGTAATTCCAGAGCTTGGGAGGCTGAAAATAGGAGAACCACTATGAGTCTGATCTACATAGTGAGACCCTGTAGACCCTGTACTAAATACATAAATAAAAATAAAAAATACTTTTTCTTTTGCAAGCACTTAAACCTACTCCCTGCCTGCCCTCTAGCATGACGCCCTTCACTGCTGTCTTTCCCCTTATCCCACAATCATAACGTCTCCCTAAAAGTGCCGCTGACCAGGCCATCCTTGTGTAGGTGGCTCGTGGGCCCTGGAAGAAGCACAGCTCACCTTTCTTGCGAGCTGCCACTTCACAGGTGACGTTGGGCACATCACAATATGCACCCGTCCATCCCGACGGACACAGGCACCGGGACTCTGCCTTTTCTTGAACACAAGTGCCTTTGTTTTTACATGGAGACTGACTGCAGAGGTTCACCAGGGTCTGAGGGAAAGGCACAGGTACGGACACATCAAAAGCCAAACACCAGAAATGAAGAAAACAAGTTACATAATATTACAAGAAATCAAGAAAGCATATGCATTTTTTTTTAAACATGCATCCAAGCCTTAAACTAGATCCAGTATTCCAGGTGCAGGTCATCATTGCTATAGTCTTCAATTTCTCTTTGCTCTGCTATTGAAAAAGTGTTTAGCATTGACATTTAAGAAACTGAGGAAGCCCAACAGATAAAGTTATTCTTAGTTCTCTAGGCATGATTGTTTCTACACATACAGTCATCCAGGAGGGCTAGAAAGAAAGAAGCGGAGCTCTCAGCTGCTCCCTGTGCAAACGCTGCATAAGATCCACGTGGCTGTTGGCTACCCGTGTCTTGGTAGAGATGGATAAAAGGACTTGAACCTATCAATAAACCTAGAACTATCAAAGAATTGATTCTGAAGGGGAGAGAATCAGGTCTATGAACACGAGGTGGAAGAGGACGTCACAGCCACAGCAGAGACTGCTGGCTGGTGGCAGACACCAGGGTGTGAGCCTGGGAGGCTGAGCAGCCAGTCACAGAAGAATACATGCCAGAGCCACAGATGGCTCCGTGCCACGCTGCTCAGTCCACAGAAGTGGTCGTCTGCGCACCCAAAACAACCAAACCCAAACCCTTCTGAAGTACACCTGCGCAGAGAGCTAAATTCTGCCATGCATTCCCAAATTCTTTGGGATCCTGTTCTCTCATTCTTGCAGAGATGAAGTTAGCATAAAATTAAATACAGTGCTGTCCTGGAACCCATATAGAGGAAAAGTATAACTCTGGGATGGATCTAAAGTCACACACTGCTGCTTAGGAGCTCAGTTTCTCTTCCATGAACTGAAAGATGTGTTTCTGTCTAAGACTCCTACCCTAAGAGACCTTGAAAATGTATAAATATTTAATATTTATTAGTATATGCTCGTAGGCCAAGGCGTGCATCCCCGTGGGACTGCTGTGTGCACAGAGCCCACAGCTGAAAGCTCTGCTCATCCCGCTGCCCTACCCCGCTGCTCCTCCCATCTCGTGGGCCTCTTCCCTCTACAAAAGACCCAGCTCCCATTGTCCTATCAGGTAGAATTTATATTTTTTCCTTTTTTTTGGCGGTACCAAGGATTGAATTTAGGACTCTATACTTGCCAGGCAAGCACTTATTCTACTGAGCTATCTCCCTGGCCCTTCTAGAATTTATCTTGCTTTTTGTATTTAGAGTTTCTCATATAAGAAAAACCCTGTGATCTTTAAGCTTTTATTTCACCTAGCATTATGGTTTACATGTACCTTTATATTCCTATAAATGTCTCAAGTTTAGTTCTATCTTGAGACTATTACAACATGGCAAGACAACAAAGATGTTGTAAAGGGCTGGCGAGATAGCTCAGCAGACTAAGCCCCTTTTAGGCAGGCTCCGGGACTGGGATTTGATCCCTGGCACCACATGCCATGCCAGTCCCACCCCCGGGCATGCTGAGGCGGCCACTGAGTCTAGGCATGGTAGCAAATGCCTGCAATCCCAGTGCTGGGGAGGCTGAAAACAGGAGGATCACCAGGAGTCCAAGCCGTGTAGTGAGACCCTGTACCAAATACATTAAAAAAAAAGATGTTGTACTTGACCTTTAAAGAGTTTATTTCAATTGCTTTTTCTCTTTTTGTGCTTATATTCCCTATATTTTTTTCATTCCTTTATCAGCTTCTTAAACATTTTTACGTTTGTTAATCCATATCACATCGATAGCATCATAGTTTGGAATCTAGCTTTTTGAGAAATCACCCACACTTTCTTCAGATACTCCTACAAGCCGCACTCTTCTGTTTCAGAAGGAACTTACTTGGCATAGGAAGGAATGTGTGTAATACTTAGGGACCCCCAGGGGCTGAGCACATGGGAGAGAAGTCCATTACCTGGCAGTTCTTCCCAGTGTAGCCCAAGGGGCAGGTGCAGCGGTAGGTGCCCAGGCCATCAACACAGGTGCCCTCATTTAGGCAGGGATGAGAGTTACACTCATTGATCTCATGGAGGCAGAAGGGACCCGTGAAGCCCACAGGGCACAAGCAAGAGAAGGAGTTAATCCCATCCACACAGGTGCCACCATTGAAACAGGAGCTGGGGAGCAAACGAGGAGCCACGTCAGTGAGGAAAGGGCTTGCTCTGACCTGGCATTTGAAACGCAAAGTTTCTAGCATCTCGGATGTTACCGCAGCAATACCCCGAGCATCCCAAACCCCTATTATCTACCATATTTTGCTTCCTCTCAAACTAGCATAGTACCAATATTCTTTTTGCAACCAAAGGTTTAGGACTATTTAATGTCTGAACTTACTGTAAATACCTAAGGAAAGTAAAATTTTCTTTTGGAGTTTTCCACATCATAGTTTATTGCTAAGTCAGTTTGCTTTATATAAAAAATGCTAAATAAATGCTCTTAATTCTGACTTTCTTTATGAAAGAAAAACAGAAGAAATATGTTGCTAATATAAAGAAGCAAAACAAACCTTCCAGAAATTACTTAAATAGTGATAATCTGCAAAGAAATAGGAATTCTTAGAACAAGAGACCAAGAGGAAAACAACAGAATTACAGCTCTTTCTGTTTTCTAAGCAAGCTTTACATTAAGCTTTTCAACCTCTGACCTCTGATCTCTAACCTTCTAACTATGTACCTATATTGTTAGGTGTGGTGGTGGGGCATGGCTACCACCCCAGCTCTGGGAGGGGCTCAAAACTCAAAACAAGTTCAAAACTATCTTGGGAAACTTCAAGACAGGGAGACTGTGTCTTACAAAAATAAAAAGAGGCTGGAGATATAGACTGGGATAAATTCCTAGTATTGAAGAAAAAAAAAACTAAACATCATATGTCTATTAGGAGCCAGGACCTGGGTGACGACAGACAGCTCTGGAGTGGGACCACGCAGAGGCCTCGTCCCTGCCCCACAAGCTCAGCCTCTCCCCTTCTCTCCCTCTCCCCCTTCACACACTAAGTCCGAGTGCATGAACGCCCACCTCTCTGTGCACTCATCGATGTTGTTCTCACAGTGGACTCCATCGAAGCCCACCAGGCACTTGCAGGTGTAACTGTTGACATAGTCGGAGCAGGTCCCTCCGTTCTTGCAGGGCTCACTGAGACACTCATTCATGTCTGTCTGGCACTTATCCCCAGTGAAGCCAGGAAGGCACATACAGGAGAAGGTGTTCACTCTGTCCACACAGGAACCTCCGTTCTGGCAAGGATCTAAGGCATTACAGAAGAATTAGAGCT
>PVKN010009021.1:0-24311 GCA_004027915.1 Capromys pilorides
AATCCTAACTTTCTAAGAAATCTCTACACTGATTTCCACAATAAAATCCAAAAGGTACAATAGAGACTATGAAAGGGAAAGAAACTGTTCAAAGGGAAGGGACAACTGGGATGAGGGAAAGGAGAAAAAAAGAAGGAAGAAAAGGAAAAGATATGTATGTATAAACACTGGATAGCTTGGATAATTTAGCTGCTGATTTCTACTTGTCTCTTGAATGGAATGGCTACTGTTTAAAGTTTCTCTTCTTTTTAATTTTTTTGACCAGTTTTGCATGATTATACCTGAACAACTAATCTGAAGATAATGATATGTATTATAACCAACACTGTTGAATTCCTGTCATTTTGTTTAGTGAAATTCTGTGTCATTTCTAATTTTTTTCTTACTACTTTTATGCTCTTTAAAATATAAAAAAGATAAGGGCCAGCCAAATAACTCCACAGATTAAAGCACCTGCAAGCAGGCACAGGGGTCGGGGGTTGGATCCCAGGGCCTACAGTGCCAGCCCCACCCCTGGGACGTGCTGAGACAGCAATTGAGACTGGGCATGGTGGCAGCATCTGTAATCCCAGCTCTTGGGAGGCTGTAAACAAGAGGATCACTATGAGTCCGGTCTAGTAGTGAGACCTTGAACACCCTGTAGACCCTTCCCTAAAGCACACAAAAATAAAATAAAATATAAAGAGGTGAGATGCTGAAAAAATTTAAACCTCTATACAATGAAAGATTTTTATAATAAAATGAAGACATGACCAATTGGGAAAATATTTTCAGCAGGCATGGTTATTACATATAACTGAAAAATGTCTTACCATCCATATAAAAACAAAGAAAATGAAAAGAACAAATTCAAGCAGTGATAAATGTGAAACAAATGTTCAATTAAACTATGTGGAGGAACATACAAATTTATATTTCAATTGAATAACATTGTATAAGAGATTCACAGAAGCTCAAATTAAGAAGTTAATCTTTGTGGAGAGTTGGGGCTATAGATCAGTAGAATAAGTGCTTGCCTGGCAAGTGCAAGGTCCTGAATTTAATCCCTGGTACTGAAAAAGAAAAAAACTCAACTTATTTATTTATTTATCCATTTATTTATTCAAATCTAATCTCATTTTCTTTTGTGTACAGCTAAGGAAACAAGTGAAATGAAACAGTATCATTTTGGCCATGCTCTTATCTACGGATGAGAGTTACTGCAGGAAGGGGTTCTGTTAATGGGGAATCTGGTCACCAAAGCTGAGTTTTCTACAGAAATTTTAATCACATTCTATAGATTGAATTTTAAAAACAAAATTCAAGAGAAAATAATAACTGAGGAACGGCTAAACATGAATCACACTGAACGACCATTAAGCTAGTTTTCTTAGTCCTTACAAATGGTACATTTGAGATACATTCATCTTTCTTCTTTCTTACAGCATTGAAAACTTACCAGGTGCTCTTAATTGTGTATATTTTTGAATTTCAAAGACCAGCTTTGCCATAATTAGCAAGAGTCTGATGGTGCTCACAGAACTGTGGAAAAAAGTGGATCTTCAAAGCTCAACAGTATCAGGTTCTGAGATGGGGATGTCATGAAGCGAGAATTTTCTGTACTTTGGAGACCCATGCAGCATGTTCTGGAGGTATAGTTATTCTAAGATGCAGCATTCTCAGTCTAGACACATGTTCCAGATAAATTCTGGCACATGTGCAAAGGAGATATACATAAAAAAATACTTTGCTGTATTAGTTGTAATAGTTCATAATAAGTGCTGTGTATTAGTTCAATAGCACAACATTGTGAAAGATTTTGTAGTGTTTGGGAAATTTCCTTGAGCAGAATGAAAAGCCTATGGTATGTTCATTTACTGAGATGCTGATCAGAAATTCAAGTGAATAGAACCAAACTACAGACATTAACATTATTAAAGCTCCAAAAATGCTGAATAAAAAAGTGCAGACTGAAGAAGGTAGTTGTAAGTGATATAATTTCCAGTATTTACATTTAGGCTAGAAACACTGGGGATACATCTCAGTTGAGTTACATCACAATCAGTGGCTTATATAAAATACGCTTATATTTTTCTGCTTCTCTCAAAGTAAATTAGTCACATCTTCCATATGCCCACTGAGAAAGGATTAGTTCTAAATTTCTATTAGACTAATGGCCTCCATTTTCATGCAGAAGCGCTATGGTGCTACATTAAGATCTTTCTGGGAAAAAATAAAACAGTCTTGGTGATTATATTAAACATATTTTATTTATTTATCTATCTATTTATTTATTTCTATACTTAGGGCAGGGTCTACAGGGTCTGCAGGGTCTCATTACATAGATCAGACTCAGTGATTCTCCTGTTTTCAGCCTCCAAGTGCTGGGATTACAGGTGCATACCACCAGGCCCAGTCTCAATCACCGTCTCAGTGTGCCCCAGGGGCAAGGCTGGCATGTACACTGGGGGCCAAACCCCAGCTGCTGCGCTCTGCCTAAGCAGGCACGTTAGTCTGCTGAATTATCAGTCTGGCCCTAGATTAAAAATCTTAATGCAAATTTTTTGACTTGAATTTTTCATCTAAACTTATTGCCAAAAGGCATTAACACCCCAGAAGAAGATTCAAGTGTTGAGGCTTCACAAAACCCCGTATTTTAACTGACACAAAAATTAAGACATTGGGTAAATGGTATGATAGTCCACAGTTTCTACTTTGTTGTATGAAGAATTGCTATTTCTAAACTGACAGTGACACTCTCCTAGAAAATTTATATGTGTAGAATATGTCTTTGAATTATTTTAAGGTACTTGAAGAAAACAATTGCAATTTATGAGCTTGCTTTTATTGAAAAGACTGCTACCTGATATATATATATATATATATATTTAATTAGCAGTAGTACCATGCTTGCCTTCTTCACATGGAATCAGTACCTGGAGAGTTCTAGGAGGACAACACTATCCTTTTGTCACTACACATTTACCGTAAATTTCAGCTAATAAACACAACTTGTTACAGTTGGAGATGCCACCTTAAAATTTTATTTCCAAAGAATTAGCACAGGCCTGCAGAGAGTAGTACTCAGTCGAAAGTTTTCTTACTATTGTAAAATACTTGAGTTCATAAAAGGTTGGTAGCTGGAAAGCTACAATTATTATCTACAAGTTACTGAATGAGCATGCAAGTCTATGAACAAGAATAGGAATGCCTTGAACGTTGTTCATTCAAGACCTGGGAGGTCTACAGTGAATCGTGTCTCTCTAACCACAACATAAGCCAGTGACCAGGATGTTCATGCCTTCCAGATCCGGCCCTTCCTGAAGGTAGAGTCTACATTATTCACACTGATACTGTCCACAATCATTATAGTGATTCTGTGTACAGTTATGTTCAAAAGCTTATGCTGCACATGAGCAAACTTAAAACATGTGACACTAATTGGCCAGTGGCCATACTTCTAGTAGACAATGCAAGGACTCCATCGCTGCTCCTTTGATAAAAGTGCTTCTCAACCTCTGTACACTGTTAAAATATACAGAGGATTTCCAAAAGATTTTGTTTCTGAAGGTCATATCTACTTATGTCTAAATCATATTGAAAAAGAAACATTTAAAAACACTTGTGTGTTTTAACGCTGTTGTGGTTTGTGTCTGGATGTCCCTTGAAAGGCTCATGCAGTCATGGGGTGGATTCTAGTTTGCCATTGATTCATGGTCCAGTGATAGGTTTAGTGTGTGAGGATTATCCCCACGCTGGGGCAGGCAGCCTGCATACAATAGAAGGGAAGGAAAGAGGCTTACTCTCCGCCGCTCCTCCTTTTCTGCTTTTGCTGTTTTCTGTCACCTTGAAAGGTTGCCCCTCTGCCATGTGCCACTCTGCCTTGGAGCCATCCTAGTATGGACAGAAACCTCCCCAAACTGTGAGCTAAATAACCCTTTCCTTCTCTAATTCTTTTGTTTTAATTTTTTTTCTTTTAATAAGAAATAACAATGGGACAGTTTCACAGCACATTAGTAGGAAAACCACACTAATTAATTCAATTCACATTGTTGTCTTCATAGTAGTTGCTCAGAGTACAAGATGCAGACATGATAGGTCTTCTAAACACTATTGGTACAAGTATTTCTTCTCATTGAACTAAGAGAAAGTAGTTGTATACATAGAGCAATATTCCATAATAGTAGTGGGTTATCAGCAGAACTGGCAATGTTAGAAGCTGCTGACTTGAGCCTTTTGCAGCTTAGCATACTAATCTGGCTTTACTTTTTATGCCTTGTGGTTAAACTTTTCTGCTGCATGGTTAAGGCTGAATGATATCAAGCTCAAGTACTTATGTTGTAGAGTGATGATATCACTAAGCTTCTCTTCTGGAGGGTTAAGAACTTAAGTTTGCAGATCAAAAAATTAGAGAAAAAGAAAGACGACAAAGATAGCCAGTATATTGGCCCTGGCCCTTCAAGGTCAGTGAGAACTCAGGGCCTAGGAGAACCTGTACTGTAATATCCTGTGACTCAGTGGAGTCCCAAATTTTCTTTTCAAGGAGATTATGGGGCAACAGAGGAAAGGGATTGATGATGTATAGGGTACCTAAGGAGAGTCACCTAGAGGGAAAACAATCTCTTCAGGCTTTCACAGAGAGCAAACTGGCCAAGCAATGGCCATGACTCATCCAGACGGCTGACACTGACAAAAGCTCTATAAAACACTTGTACATGGTTTCAAGGTTAATCCTGAGGGGATTGGACTGACCTTGGCAGATAACAAAAGTTACATGTTTTGTTAGATAGGTTTCCTTCTTTAATTCTGTGTGTCAGGTATTTTGTCCCAGAGACAAGAGAAAAGCAACCAAGAAAAAAATTAATTTATATTAATCAAATAGTATATTCCTAAGAAAGAAAACTTTTTCAAAATAAAAAAGTGATAGAAGTGTGACTGTCTTATATTGTGCAAAGCTTTTAAATATCTCATTTAATAGGACATAGCTGCAATTTCATCTTTTGTCTGCACTCAGTCTGGAACCATATGTTGTGATGGTTGAAGGAAATAAAGCACGTACTTACGAGAATGGTATAATACTGAAGCATCTAGATGTCATTAATTCTTAACATTGGTTTTTCTCTAAGATGACTCCATGTACCAGAGCCTGAGCATTGCTATGGGAAAAAGCACAGAAGAGAAAATGTACCGTGATGAAAAAGAATGAAATCCCATGACAGATTTATCCTTTCACAATTCTTCCCTGAGATCACCCCCAACAAATGATGCCACCATCCTTCTTTTTATAACACCCCAGCTCCTATATGCGTTACAATTTTCACTCACCTCTCTTGCAACACTTATTACTCTCTTATGAAATTATTGTTTGTTTAGCATGGCCCTAGCAGGTGCCATTAGACTGTAAAGTAGACAGGCCCAGGGACTGCGTCCTTCAACTCTATAATCCCAGCTCCAAAACAGAACCAAGCACTGAAAATATATTTGGAATACTTATGTGAACAAATTGCTAAATGAATGAATATAAAACTAATTCAAGTCAATCTCATCTCCACTTAAAATAAAGTCACTTTACACTTCAGGTTTTTCCCTTACTCCTAAAGCTATACTGTCTTCCTACTGAGATGTTCGTAAAAGGCCATGCGTGATTGACCCTGTCCTGCAGACCCCACAGGACTCTGCAGAACCATTAGTCCTGTTGTCCCTTTCTGAAACAAACTGCCATCATTTGCATTAAGGAAATGAGGTGACTATTAATGGTGGCTCAAATAATAATTGGGTGACCCACAGCACAGTCTGTTGATTGAACTTTGCATTTTCTCCACAAATGAGAGTATGTTAGTTACTTTTCTCTCAGTGCCGAAACAAAATACCTTACTTGCAAAATTAAGGCAGGAAAGCTTTATTTAGCTCAGAGTTTGTGAAGGTTTCAGTCCATTGGCTGGCTCCAGGGCAGAGTAGCACATGGCAGAGGGCAAAAATTCATGGCAGTGGAAAACAGCAAAATCAAAAAGAGCAAAAAGGGAGGATCTGAAGACAGCAAGCCTCCCTTTCTCCCTCCTTCCCTCCCTCCCTCCCTTCCTCCCTCATGTTGTGTGCAGGCTGCCTGCCCCAGGATGGGTGTAGAACTCATACCCTAACCCCAGCAATGAATCATGCATCAGTCATGAACCCTAGAAGCCCAGTCCATGAGGCTTCTGGGAAACATCTAAGTAACAGTGCCTTAAGTCAAATGAGATTGGTGTCAGCTATTCAGTGGTTTTGAGCTTGTTTCCTCTCCAAGGTGCTCACTGGCCCTGATATTGGAAATGTGCCCATCCATGTCCCCATCAGCTCTGCCTCCACCTGAATTCTTCCCAAGGCACCTGTCATTGCCAGAAAAGTGTATCAGTCAGCTTCTCTACAGTCCCTTGTGCGTCTGTAACTTACAAACAAGAAATAAAGATGCATTCACAATTGCCCTTTGAAAAACAATCAAGGCTACACAGCCAAGCAAAATTGCAAAGTAACACAAACCACTTTAATTGCAATGACTTTCACACAGTGAAATCTGTGTCTCTCCTTTTTATTTACCTGTGAAGATAAACGATGCCACTATTTTTTGACATAAATGAAGCCTGCTATTTTTGTGATCAATGTGTCACTGGAAAGACAAGCACAAAGTGAAGCAGAAAATACAATGTGCTTGGAATCCCTAGGTGGCATGAAAGTCAACTTGAAGAAGCCAAAGTAATTGCAAGTGTTTTGCTTAGAGCATCCATCCTGGTTATTTACACTGGTCAGAGAGCGGAGGTAAAAATAATGGAAATTTTCGATCCAGCAGTGAGCACATCGTAATTTTTACTCATTTCTCAGAGCCATAAAACTTACAAAGCACACAGCACGAAAAGGGTGAGCACTCATTCTTCAGCCTGTCTTATTGGTCAGTTGTTGCTTTAGAGCTTTGTCTTCTGCCCAGTTCTCTGGAGTCCTACTGGCTGTCCTCAGTTTCCTGTCCTCCTTTGGGGTGGTACTTTGGACCTGTTCTCTTTTCCCCCTTGTCGCTCAGATAAAGACTTCAGTTATCCACCTCCAGCTTCAAGAAGGAAATTGGCCCTACCTGTTAATGTAGAATTCTTCACGATTCCCTCTGGTCCTGGGCTAATCTTGAGCAGCATGGCCTATGCAGGTTTAATAGATACCAGTGCGCCTGACCAAAGGGCAAAGAGGCCAGTTCCTACAGCTGAGCTCAGGGTGATTTGGACCTTCTGCAGTGAGCAATAAAGAAGCATTTTGTAAAATTATTGTAAGTAGTATAAATAATTGTCTCAGTTACTCTTCTCTCGTTGCTGGGACAAATACCCGACACTCAAAATGAGGGAAGGAAAGGTCTGTTTAGCTCTCAGTTACTGGAGGTTTCAGTCCATATTCAGCTGGCTCCAAGGCAGAGTGGCACAGGGCAGAGGGCAGCCATTCATGGTGGCAGGCAAGAGCAAGAGCGTTGGGAGAGGTAGCAGCAGCTCAAGCAGCTGACTTCTCTTACTTACACTGAAATGCAAATTGTCCCAGGGCAGATGCGGCACTTATTTGCACAATAATCAATTACAAATTCCAGAAGCTGCCTCATAACTGCATGAGGCTTGGGGGAGGTGGGGGGGCACCTATGCACAAATCATAGCAATAATATTTTTGGAAAACTCGCACACCATAAATACTTCAATCAAGACTTTTATGGTACAACAAATATATCAGAAACAAGACCATTGTAAAATGTTCTACTGCTTTTTTGCTAAATGTGAGTATATGTGTTTAAAAAAAAATACATTGACTTTTTAGAGACTATTTTTACTAAGTCAGGTATCTAGAAGGATTTTGAAAGGTTATGTTCCAGTCACTATAGAGGCAAACTATAGAGCTGCTGTATGAGAATGAGAAAAATAATCAGATATCTAGCAGAGTAGTGTTCAAAATAATGGGATTATGTTGCGGTAGTCAGAGTAGATAGAAACATTCTCTGGGAAGTCCTAAAGCATCTACAGCAATCTGAACTCAAGAGCATTTGGAGGGCCAGCAAGATGGTTCAGTAGTCTAAAGCATCTGCTTAGGAAAGCTTAGGTAACTGCAGGGACCGCGGTTCAATCATCCTTGGCACCACATGCTACGAGAAAAGTAAAAGCCCAGCATTTTGGTGGCTGAGGCAGGAGGATCCATGCGAGTTCGAGACCAGCCTGGGCAACAAAAGTGAGCTCAAGGCCAGCCTGAGCTGCATAGTGAGACCATGTTCAAAAAGATAAAAAAAATAAATAAAATAAAATAAAATGTGAGGATTGGGGAGCTCCTGTCTGGCAAACACAAGGACCCGAGTTCCATCTTTGGTACCACATGCTGTGCCAGTCCCAGAACCCCACGCAAGCCATAGTTCCAGTGCTGAGGAGGCTGAGGTAGGAGGCTCACCATGAGTCTGAACTGCATAGTGAGACCTTATATTAGATAGATAGATAGATAGATAGATAGATAGATAGATAGATAGATAAAATGTTTGAAAATTATGTGAGACCGTCAAGTAGAGACTTATTGGAACATGGCAGGGTAATCATAAGTTCAAAAATGCATAAACTATTTAGTTTGGTGAGTGTCATAATCTCCTGCTACTCATTATATTTTGATTTTCACCTGAATGTCATTTCCTCATGAGACCCTCACTGATCTGATAAGCTATCCCCACATTCGTTCTCATCTAATCCTTATGTTTCACTGTACATTAAACACTAAGATTATTTATTCACCATCTATCTCCTCCCCTGGCTTGCAAGTTACTTTAGTGCATATAATTGGCCAATGCATTGTGTCAGCTTGGCTGGATCACCTTGGCGGTTCCACACCCTGGGCCGTGGGGTCCCCACTGTGTGGGCCCAGAAGGCCTACCCCAGAATGACTCAGCACAAAAATGGCTTATAAAGGAGTTAAGAAAGGAGCCCATGTTCCACTTCCTCAGAGGAACTTCAGTCTTCCCCGGACATCATCTCCTGGCTTCCAGCGCAGACTCCTTAGCCTTTGACTTGAACCCTTCAGCTTCTGTCACAGATCCTTCAGCCTTCCATCACAGACCCATTGGCCGACTGATAGAGGCTTACACGGAGTACTGCAGTGAGCTTCACACCTCCAGAATGAATCCTTCCATCTCGAGTGTGCAGATGCCCTCTGCACGCTTCCTCATTCAACTCTGTGGCTGACCATCCTAAGCCAATCTTATAATTTCTTGTAATTTTTAGATCTTGTGTTCTGTCTGTTACTTGTATTATATCTATTCCTCTAGTAAAACTGTGACTAATACAGTGCATAACACAATAAAAATTTATTTAGAGGCTGGAGAGATAGCTCCATGGCACAAGTGCCTGCCTGGCAAATGCAAGGTTGTGAATTCGAACCCCAGTCCCGCAAAAAAAAAAAAAAAAAAAAAAAAACTTTGGGCTGGTGAGATGGTTTAGCAGTCTAAAGTACCTGCTTAGGAAAGCTTAAGCAATCACAGAGACCATGGTTCGATCCCTGGCACCACAAGCTGCGCCAGCCTCACCCCCCCAGGGAAGGCTGAGCTGGCCATAATTTAAAAAAAAAAAAATTATTTTAAATGATTTTTAAAAAGACAAGTGAGTCAGTAGGTATTCAATAAATATTTTGCTTCTCATATAAAGAAAAAAAAAAACCAGTCCAGGGATGGTGGCACACACCTGTAATCCCAGCACTGAGGAGGCTGAAAACGGGGTCACCAGGAGGCCAATCTGCATAGTGAGACCCTGTACCAAAATACACAAATGGAAAAAAAGAAACACTCCAGTATTCTCTGTACAGCTTCCCTATCCACTAGCTTTGTATTAATGACCATAAGAGCATTCTAGTAATTCATCTCAAAAAGTTGCTGCTAGGTGTGGTCTTAAAACTCAGGAGGCTGAAGCAGGAGAATCATTGAAGGGTGAGACCAGCCTTGGCCACACAGTCAGTCTGAAATTGTGGTGGATCACTGACTGGTGGCCAGCGTATTACACGCAGCAGAATTAATAGCATGGTGCTAGGTGTGGGAGGCCCACCTGAGGGTTGTTGCCAGCAGCACTAAGGCAGAACAGGAGAAACTGCTGGAACACCATTAGGGAAGCTGTTCGGAAGAGTTGTTGGAAGCTGCTGATTGTCCTGGGCTGATCTGCTAGAGGACCTCGTCATGCTGGCTTTCCTGATGCGCTTTGGAGAAGCTTTGGTCCTCATCTTGAGCATCACTTCCTGGCTGGGAAGTGGAAGATGGCACAGTGCTCAGCCTCATGAAGAAACTTGTTGCATTGGATTTCCTGATGGGAACTCGGCTTTCCTCATCGCTGGAGGAGCTTGGGACTTCCCTGTGGCCGAGCATGGCTGTGCTAACTCTGAGGATGCCCTGGTGCTTCCCTTGAGGGTTGCTGCCTGGCTCCAGTTCAGATCCCTCAGCCTGCTGGCACAGATCCTTCATCCCATTAACATAGCCTTCCTAGCTTCCACCACTGATCTTCGGGCCTTTCCAGCACAGACCTATGAAATGGGCTTGCATGAGACGTTCTTGTGAGCCCCAGGTCCCCAACTGGACCTGTGGGAGGCACTGTTATGAGCTCTAGGTTTTCATCTGGATTCATGATAGAGATCAGGATCCAGGCCCTTAGCTGGAGTCCTTAGCATTAGCCCATAGATGGATTTCTTGCACTTGTGTATAACTCCTGGGTGATGCCTTATGAATTAATACTATAAAACCAGTCCTGAACTATATTGTTCACCATGCAAAAACCCCAAACTAGGGTTGAATCCCCGGCATGCCATGGCAACTCTCAGGGGTGCTAAGACAGCAATCGAGACTGGGTGTGGTGCTGTGTGTTTGTAATCCCAGTGCTTGGAAGGCTGAAAACAGGAGAATCACTTCAAGTCTGATCTGCATAAGGAGACCCTGTAGACACTGTACTAAAATACAAAAAAAAAAAAAAAAAACAAACAAACTATGACAGGAATGCATAGCATGACCCTGTTCCCACCCCCACCCCCAACCCCAAAATAATTGCTATTTGGTTTATGAGTTTGGGCTCTGCAGAGACCCCACTCTCAATCCCCCTGTCCAGTAATCCTTACACAGCTCTCTAACAAGGTTTCTGGCTTCCGGCCATCGCACCTGTACTCCACGGCCGGTACTCCTGCTGCTAAGGCTTTATCTCACCATCTCTCCCTATTCTGGAATCTGTATCACTCCTTTAGAAAACAGAGTGACCCTGCAGTCACCCTTCCAATTTTCCTGTATTTCTGACGCCATGAATCCAGGATCAGGGTCGGTCTGCTGCGGGCTTAGCATAAGGCACCCCCTCAGTTGCTGAGCACGTGTGCTGGCCGGTGAGGTCTCCAGAGGATCCGCACATCCCGCGGGGCGGGGTTTTGCGTCTTCCCTCTTTTTTCCTCTTGTGAGTTGAGCCTGATGCGTTTGTTTCTGCTTTCAGCGACCTTGAATAGTGGCTTGATGTTGTCCCTGTGAGGTGCTTAACTTTGGTTGCCCACAGCCTGGGAAATTAGAAAAGCAACACAGACCACACAGTTGATTTATTGAGAAGCAACAGATGTAGCAAAACCTTAGGTAAACTAAGGAAAAAAAATGGGTAAAAATAAACATACTGAAATTATTAACAGAAGAAACATCCTACTGATCTCATCAGAATAAATATGATTATAAAGGAATGCCACAAACACATGCCAACAATTTAGATAAGAATGAAAATGGGTGAATTATTACAAACACAAAATGTACAGAAACTGCCTCAAGCAAAATTAATGACAACTTTCAAAAACTATTTCAAAAATAGAGGAGAAATTTCTCAATTCATTCCACAAGACTAATATTATCCTGATAGTGAAACTAGACAGAGATATCACAAAAAAAAGAGCAACTGGCCAACACCCCTGAGGGAGAGGACAAGATATGCTCATTAGAGCAACACAAAGCAAATTTAGCAAGACATCAACACATCTATGAGCAAATCCTAAGAATACAAAGTTGATTCAAGTCTATGAAAATCAGTCAATACAATGCATCATATTAAGAGAACACAACATAAAAAATGATGGATGAAAGGAAGTCAACAAAAGCCAGCTTTCACTAAGGACATACTTTGGCAGCATAAGTGGCTGCCTGGCAACTGCAAGGTCCTGAGTTCGACGCCCAGTACTGGAAAAAAAAAAAAAGTCAATTTTCTTTCATGATAATATCCTTAGTTAATTAGAGTAGAAGAAAATTTTCTCAATGTGGTGAAAGTGATCTACAAATACCTACATCTAGGAGAAATATTAAAATCTTTCTCCCCATAACACAGGGAGATGTAAGCAAAACGAAAGATGTAACCTCTTGCCATTTGTAGTTGAGGTTCAGACCACAGTAGGTGTCAAGCAAAGGAAATAAAAAGTGTCTAGATTAGAAAGGAAGAAATCAAGCTATGTTTACTTGTGGCTAAATTTTATGTATAGAAAATCCTAGCAATTTTACTAAAAACCTAATACGGTTATATCTCAATTATTACATTTGATACTTGTTGTTATTATTGTCCTTTTACTAGTCTACCTCTCCCCTAAAGCCCTGAGTTCCTGGAGTCTGGAACGTCCCAGGTATATGCCTGCTATATAATCCTAACTACCCAGCAAGCAAGGGACTAAATCAATCGGAAGAGCAGCATTTTGGACTTGAATCTAAATTGCAAATCCAAATCTGCTATGAGTCTCTCGAAAATTAGCTTTAACTTTCTAATCTTCATTTTTTATCTGTAGCATTGTTGAAATGAAAATAAAAGCCTTAACGAAGAGCACCTTAAACACTTCTCTTTCATTTATGTATTTGGTACTGTTGAAGTCCCTTCCTGGTTCTCATCTTGGCCCAAGAAGTCTAAACTTACAATCCTAAAAACCCATTATTGGAATTCTGCCAATCTACCACTCCCAATGCAACCCACAGTGATAACAAAGACACTAATATATATATATATATATATATATATATATATATATATATATATATATATAATTATTGAGGAGCCGAGGGGTCTTATGTCCAGCTCTGAAGATGGCTTTCCAGAATCAAGAGAGTGACCCAGGGCTGCACTTGGGTATTATTCATTGGAGAAAGAAGAGTGGCTTGTGAAAGGGTATTGGGGGAAGAAGGTGAGCACTGTGAACTGGGCTAGGCAGGAGGCCTGCATTCACCTCCGCCATATTCAGAGAGGATATGTAAAGGAAGTAATTTGTATTATGCTATAGAGACAGTATCTAATATTTTGGGGGTCTGGTGCTTCAGCTCTGATGTGTAATCTTTCAAGCCTCAGAAAGTCATATCTTGAGGCTTGATCCCAGCTGACACTGTGGAGCGTTGGCTCTTTGTCCTTTTATCAGGGAAACACACGTGCCATCTTCAAAAATTACCAGCAGCACCTCAGCTAGATCAATACACGCTGCTTAAGGCCAGTTGAAACGATAATGAGAAGTCCTAGCCAGCTCTGTACATTTCAATACAATGGAACAGGGTCAGGCTCAGTCAAAGTGGAGACAGTCGCTTTTCTTTCAAGGAGAGCTGTTCAGGCAGTCCCCCACAGGTGCAGGGTCTCATGGCACAGCTAAGACTCATGGTGATTCTGTTTTCAGCCTCCCCAGCACCGCTATTACAGGCATGCATCCCCACTCCTAGACTCCAGACTCAGCAAACCCTGGGAATGGGGCTAGCATGGTGTGCAGGACGGGGAATCACATCCCAGTCCCTGTGCTTGCCAAAGCAGGCACTCATTCCACTGAGCTATCTCGCCGGTCCTGCACTTTAAATACATTAAGCAAGATGACATATTGGAAGAAAGTCACCTCCTCACTAAAGTACTAACGTAAGCCTCATAATTTCTGCAAGTTCTTTTATTACCACTTTTTAGCCACTAAATTGCTTTGTAATATAGAAGGTTAGCATTATCAAAGAACTCTAAAAACCTTTAAATTCTCAGCTTAGTTTATCTTTAAAATGGAAAGGGTAACACCTCTTGACTTGATATTATAGGGCATTCTTGTAAAGCATTCAGAATATTTGGCATACAATGGATATAATACAGTGAGTAATAATTCATAAATTGCCTGATTCATCCCCAACCTCCCATTTCACCTTCTCAGTAATCCATCCTGAATATTTTCCACCCCTTCCATATACAAGCCCTCTTAGCATCCTCTTCATTTTTTCTTAGCATTTGTCACTTTTTAACATACTGGATGATTTCATCTTTATCTTCTTGTGTTTTTCTTTATTAAAATATAAGAACCACAAAAACAAAAATGGTGACTGAAAAAATGGTTGGCACATAGTAAGTATGTAATAAACTTGAACTTTCAAAAATATATAATCTCTTTTGATTGTGTAGCTACTTCGAGAGTTGGTTTGGAGGTCATAGTGGAGGGAGAGGAGCTACTGGCAATCCCTTGGCTAACCAGCGGTCCTCCTCTGTTCCGGGTGGCTGTCCCTTCCAAGCGTGCAGCACTGGGGAGGAGGCATGTGGAGCACTGAGGGAAGAAGGGGACCCCTGCCTCGCCAGTCAGATCAGCTGAGTCAGCTCTGGTGATCAACTGGGTGACGCATGTTGCAGCCAGCTCGCCCTCACATGCTAGTCGTGTAGCTATTTTGGAAAAAAAAAAAAAAAAGCATAAGATTTTGTAAGCTTACCGCTACAACCATTAGGGAAACCAGTATGGAGATTCCTCAAAAAGCTAGGATTGGAGGTCCCACACAAGCCAGCTATTTCTGTGCTAGATGTGTCTCCAAAAGAACTAAAATCATCACATCACAGTGATATGCATGTACCCCATGCATAGCAGTGCAATTTGTCATGGCTAAATCTTGGAAAGAATCCAAATGCCCATCGACTGAGGAATGGATAGAAAGATGTGGCATTTTTACACAATAATGTATTACTCCACTACAAAAAAAGATAAAATCAAAGCTTTTGTAGATAAATGGATGCAACTAGAGACTATATTGGCAAGGGAAATAAATCAGACCTACATGTGCAGACATCATATTATCTCACCAGTGCAAGAACCTAAAAGAGTAATTAAATCTGAAAGGCACAGTAGATACTGTGAAAGGGAAAGAATTTCTTCTATGGGAAGGAAAACTAGATAAGAAAAAGGACAAAAAAAGTAGGGAAACATATTTATGTATCTATGCAGAATAATTTGAATTATTGTACTGCCAATTGCTGCTGGTCTTTTGAAACAAGCAGTTAATGCTTAAAATTTGTGGGGGTTTTTATTCTTAATTTTGATTTTTTATAACTACTGTTGTTTTTTAAACAATTTTTCACATTTATATTTGGTAATCTGAATGACTAATTTGAAGAAAACATCACGCAATATAGCAACCATTGCTGAATTCCTATTACTTTGTTTTGTGAAATCTTATATCATCTTTTTTTAAAAAATTTATTTACTTGTTATAGAGTCTTGCTACTCAGTTCAGATTCATAGTGATCCTCCTTTCTCAGCCTCCTCAGTGCTCAGTGCCGTGATTACAGGCGTGTACCACCACGCCCCATGTTGGGCTCAGCATAGCATGGAATACGGGGGATAGAACTGGGACCTCGAACTTTTCAGGCAGGTGCTTGTGCTGCTGAATCATCTCGCCAATCCTGTACCATTTCTGTTTTTGTTTTTTTTTTAAGTTTTGTATTCTTTAAAAAATAAAAAGAAAACTTTAAAAATACTTGTTAAAAGAATTTTGTAAGCTTTCATCATGAAAATAGGTTAGACTGACTGGAGCTCCATGTTAATAAATGTTCAATTAATCAGTCAGAAGCCACTGACTGAATCTACTTGGAAAAGTCACCAGGCTCAGCTGTTTTTATTTTTTGACTTTATTTTTCTTGTTTGTGCATATTTATCACATACATCGATCAGATTCAAAACAGGGAATTTGTACCTGCACACAATATACCTTGATTCTCCTCTTTTCTCCATTGCCCTTACCTCTTCAGCCCTTCTTTCTCTCCCCACTTACAAAACCTCTGTTGCCATTTTTCCTTCTATTCTTTGCGTTTTTTATTTTTTATATTGAAGTTTATTTCACATTTTAACAGAAAAAATGATCAGCTCTTGCATAAGGTGAAAAGCCCTAGAAAAAAACAGCTGATTATTTTTTATTTTAAAGAGGGAAAAACAAAAGCAAAGGCAGAAACAAAACAACATGAAATAGTACACATGGTACAGAATTCCAAAACAAGAATAGAAAATTAACATTGGGTGTTATATTACATGTTGTTATCATCAAAATTTTGCTCCAAGGGGGACCACTCACTCAGGGCTCTCTTCTGGTCCCTCTCTCAGACAGGAGCTATCTTTCCCTCAACAAAAACGTTCTTCTCATTAAAAAAAGAAAATATAAATGTATAAAAAATACAAAGAAAAAAATTAATGTTTATTGAAAGAAAGAGTTAATGATTGTTTGACCAATCTTACATACTTATATCTTTTAATCTGAGCGATTTTTTTTATTCTTTCTGTTGCTAATCCCTTTTTCCTCATTCTCCTTGCCATCTCAGTACATCCTTCCCACTTCCCAGAATTCCCCCTTCATTGTGCCCCTCATCCGCCTTGTTGGTTTCTTGATCCCAGCCACTCTTTCTGCAGTGAGATGGAATCTTGGTGTTGTTTTAATTTGCATTTCTCAACTGACCAATGATGCTGAATATTTTTCACATACTTATTTGCTGTGTGTACAACCTGAGAAATGTTGGTTCATTCCAGATGCCTGTTTTTGGGCAGAGTCTTTAAATTTGAGGGGTCTGATTATTTTGGGGGGTCTTTATATGCTAGATGTAAATATTTTGTCTAGGGAGTAGCTGGTGACATCTTTTACCCATTCTGTGGTTGTCTCTGCACTCTGCTTGCAGTTTCTTCTGCCGTGCAAAAGCATTTCCATTCAATGTGATCCCAGTTATTGATTCCTGGCATTACTTCTTGTGCAACTGAGGTTTTGTTCCTGAAGCCTTCCTGTACCTATATCTTCAAGACTTTTACCTCTTCTGTCTTCTAGCAGATTGAGTGGTTTTGTTTTAATATTTAGATCTTCCATACATTTCAATTTTAGTTGAGTGCATGGAGAGAGATAAGGGCCTACGTTCGATGTGGGGCACGTGGGAAGCCGGTTTTCCCAGCCATCCTGTTAGCGAGGCTGTCTTTCCTCCAGTGAAAGGGTTTGGTCCTTTGCCAAAGATAAGGCAGCTGAGTGTGTGGGGGGCTAGCTCTTAATTTCTATTCCATCCTTCAATCCTTGGGTCTTTTTCCAGTACTATGTTATTTTTTTTTTTATTTTAGAAGACTTTCTCAGCTCGATCAGTAGCAAGAGCGGAGAGAAGACCCCTGAGCCCTGTGTAGCCCCACCGCTGTGGCGGGCCTGATCACCATCACACCCCAGGAGGAGCCGCAGCTGCCACAGCCAGCCCCAGTCACCATCACCACAACCATGAGCAGCAAGGCCCAGATCCAGCAGCCGCCCACTGCCCCAGCCGGGCACCATGGGCAGCCCCGCAGGCAGCAGCAGCCAGAGGGGCCTCACCTCGGTGGTGCCTATCAGCAGGGACAAGATCACAACGAAGGCTTTGGGAACAGTGAAATGACTCAACGTAAGAAACAGATATGGCTTCATCCACAAGAATGACACCAAGGAAGATGTGTTTGTTCCCCAGACTGCCATAAAGAAGAACAACCCCAGGAAGGACCCTCGCGGGGTAGGAGATAAACCGCAGAGTTCGATGTTGTTAAAGGAGAAGAGGGTGTGAGGCAGCAAATGTTCCAGGCCCTGGCGCAGTTCCAGCTCAAGGCAGTAAATATGTAGTGGACCATAACCATCATGGACGCTGTCCACATGGTAGGGGGCCTCCATGCAATGGCCAGCAGAATTACCAGAATAGTGACAGTGGGGAAAAGAATGGTGGACTGCAGAGAGCTCCCGAAGGCCTGGCACAACAAGGCTGGCCCTACCGCAGGCGAAGGTTCCCACCGTACTACGTGCGGAGGCCCTGTGGGTGTTGACCACAGGATTCCAAACTCCTGTGCAAGGAGAAGTGATGGAGGGTGCCAACACCCAGGGTGCAGGAGAGCAAGGTAGACCAGCAAGACAGAATAGGTATCTAGGTTGTAGACCACGATTCCGCATGGGTCCGCCTCTTCAAAGACAGCCTAGAGAGGATGGCAATGAAAATAAGGAAAATCAGGGAGATGAGATCCAAGGTCAGCGGCCACCCCAACGTTGGTACCATCGCAACTTCAATGACCGACGCAGACGCCCAGAAAACCCTCAAGTGCAAGATGGCAAAGAGACAAAAGCAGCCGATCCACCAGCTGAGAATTTGTCCGCTCCCGAGGCTGAGCAGGGCGGGGCTGAGTAAATGCCGGCTTAACATCTCTACCATCATCCGGGTTAGTCATCCAGCAAGAAAGAAACGAATAGGAAATGCCAGCAATAAGAAATGAGCAAAAGCTTGGAACTGAAGATCTGAAATGCTTGCTTTCTGCTCGTTGACCAGATCACTAGAACTCTCTGCATTATCTATGCAGCGTGGGGTCTTATTATTTTTACTTACATAAAGATGTCTGTTTTTGGCAATGACAAACGTGTTTTTTTAAAAAGCCTGGTTTTTCTCAACACACCTTTAAAGGCTTTTAAATTGTTTTTATATCTAGTCAAGTTGAGATTTTGAAGAACTTCATTTTTAATTTGTAATAAAATTTACAGCTTGATTTTTTCAAAAAAGTCAACTGCAAGCACCTGTTAATAAAGGTCTTAAATAATAATAATAATAATAAAAATTTTTTCAAGAGAATACAAAAAATAGTATAAAGAAAAAGACATTAGAAATGATACAGGATTTCACTAAACAGTATGATAGGAATTCTATGTTTTTTAATCACTGTTGCTTTGTATGTATTAATATATATATTATATGTATAATATATATATATTATGGCTACCTCAGCCTGCCCTGGAGGTGGGGCTGGTGCAGCATGTGGCACTGGGGACCGAACTGTGGTCCCTGTAGTTGTCTAATCTTGCCTAAGCAGGCACTTTAGACTGCTGAGCTATCTCACTGGCCCTGCTTTGTGGTATTTTTAAGAGGTCTTTCATTTGACAAATGCCAAACATAGCCATCTTCTATACCTGATAATCTGCTTTCACTTTGGTTGAAGCTGCTACATACACTTACAATAGAACTTTAATCTCCAGGATGTACATTTGAGTCTGTTTTATCCAATTTATGGCTTTTCTGTGTTGGGCATTCATATTTCCTTGACTTCTCTAATCTCTCTTTTATTTTATCTGTACTTACTAGTGTCAATTTGCACTAACCATGTCCTTGAACGTGGCTATTAGCTCTTTAACTAATTCTGTTCTATTTTTCTCAAGAGTTTTGTTTTTCTCCTCTGTTTTGTTACTCCCATGACTGCTCCCACTTCATAAAATTCAGCTTGGCAGCTTTTGATTTCTCCTACCCAATGCTCCCTTGTTTTAGATAAGATGGGGAGGGGTCGCATCTTTCTTCTATGTCTCCTCATTCTCTTTCCTTTTTTGTTGTTTGTTTTCTGTGTTGAAGCATGTAAATTGATTCAAATAGGTAGCTCTATTGTTAACATCGAAGACGCTTTAGGAAATGGTGACCTTTTAGAGATGTCTTCTAGGAGTAGCTGACCTGTGCTTTGATTGTTTATTTTGTGTTTTTGAGACAGAGTCTTGCTGTGCAGTTCAGGCTGGCCTTGAGCTCACTTTGTAGCCCAGGCTGGTCTCGAACTAGAAATGATCCTCCTCCGTCCTGAGTGCTGGGATTACAGACATGCGCCACCATGCCTGCCTACTTTTGGATTCTGAGTCAGTCCCAGGATCCTACAGTCTCAATGTATTAGGGATGAAAGTTTCCTGCCTGTTTGGGCTAGCTCCCAGTTGTTTTGTACTGGACTATACAATGTTGTTTCTGGATCCCAGTAATCTAATTATTGGCAAACAAGAAAAATAAACTGAAAAAAAAAAAAGAAAGGACAACTCCTCATAACTATTTCACCTTGACTGAAATAATACAATCAGTAGTAACAATAACATTAAGCATAGATGAAAAAATAACAAACTATGATAGCTGTCAATCTGTCACCTTTAACCATAGGCACAGGATCTATAGTTACATGAAAATATCTAAGACAAATAGGAAAACTATATACAGTAAGTAAAATAAACACCTGCCTGGCAAGCACAACATTCTGAGTTCAATCCCCAGTACTGCAAAATAAAAAATAAAAAGTATATATACAATAAACATTCACTAAATAGGGCAATTTTACCCTAAAGGGAAAAAACTTAAAAGGCATAAGAGGAAAAATCAGGGAAATATCAGAAGAAAAGATCAGTAATTAGTAAAGGTAAAGGACAAATGATATCACCCAAGCTTCGGAAAACTGGTGAAGAAGATAGGAGGGAAAAGAGGAAGAAGAATAAAAGCAAGAACAAAACAAAACAAAAAACCTAAAATATTATTCTTGAAAACACAAAACAAGCCATCAAAAAAAAAAAAAAAATGAACAACAGCAAATCCCAAAGCAATAATAATAATAATAACAACAACAACAACAACTTCCTCTGTAACATCAAGGCTGTGGCTATTTTCTGGGTTCTGTAGTTTCTTGATGTCTCCAATTTATGGTAGGACTCTGCTCTTACTGGTAAACAGAGGAGGCGGCCAGAGCCCAGGACTGTGCTGGGTAACACTGGCAAGCCTGCAATCAAACCCAGGCTGGGCACTCTTGCTGGGACTCTGGAATCCGTATAAGTACAGGCTAATCCTGTACTACACTCTGTCGCTTCCTCCCCTGCCCACTGACAATAGCCTCTAGTTCCCTTTCTACCTCCACAAGATCACTGTTTTTAGCCACCATGTACGTATAAATGGGCAAATGCGGTATTTATCTTTCCGCCTTATTTTATTGGAAGTTCATCTGTATGTTGCCACAAATGATAAAATTTCATCTTTATAGTGTTCCACTGTGCGCATACCCACATTTGGCTTCATCCATTCCTCTACTGATTTGACTTTCTTGGCTATCTGCTGATATCATTTACTACTGTAAATAGTGCAGCACTGAACATGGCAAACCAAATAGCTTCTCAACACAACACCCTGGCTTAGTTTTCTTTAGACTTATACCAGGAGTGGGGTAACTTGTCAGATGGTATAAGCTGCCTGCAGAATTGTCATCACTTTGTCAGCACCCTCAACATTACTTGGAAAAGCCTGGCTACAGCGATACAACCTAATCAATAATGTGTCATGGTTACAACATGAGGATTAGGAAATAAAAATGCAAATTGCTTGAAAACTTGGTATAGAAAAAGCAATTGTCACTGTATTTTGAAACACTTGTCTGATATAAATAGTAAAATAGATGCTTAGTATGGCGTGGCTGACTTTGGTGAGTTTGGAGAACACAATCATGCAAGGGTCACCCAAACGTTCCTGTTGTCTCGTCCAGAGCGCGTTAGTGAAGAATTTCTTCATTGTCTCCAGAACTTCCTCCTTGGTTCAGCCATTCCATGCCCCTGGATTCAGAAACTTTTCTTTCCCTTCTATTTCCATAAGATTAACATTTCCCAGAAGGAGTCTTTAAGGTGTAAGCAAAGGAAAGTGAACACAACTCACAAGGGTGAAGACGAGCTCGTTTGCATGGTGTGGGCAGCTGGGGTGGCAGCACTGGATGTGATCCAGTACCTAGTTTCTCTCCTGTTCTTCATGTTTTGTATGAGGTTCTTCCAAGTAGTTCAGGTATGAGCTGTATCCAGGCCTTTACAGAAAGCTAAAAGAAAACAAAACAAAGATGTCTTCTTATTCTTATTTCTGGTTCTTGCACTGCATAATGAGAAAATAACTAGAGTAATTTTTCTAATGATAAGATACGACTCATGTCTCTAAACACACAATCTCTGCTGTTTCAAATGATTTTATTAACCTCAGACAAAGAAAACACAGTCTCTAGAACCAAGAGTCTCTTCATGATCTGCCAATCATCATGTTACAGACTAAGGCCAGGCTGAGCATGAAATACTGCAGCCGGCACTCCGCCTCAGTGAGCAGTGAAGGAAGTTGCAGGCCTGTGTTTGGGGGAAAGACAGGCACAGTCATTCTGCAAAGGCTGCTGGGACAGAGTTCATCCTTTCTGGCTGTAGCTGCAGCGGTGCCCTAGCTCTCCTGAGGAGTGATTTAAACCCAGCTCTCACTGTTTGCTTTGTTTTGGCAGTTACCTACATGTTATGTAATTTGAGTGTCACCATCGTTCTTGATGATGGAAGATTATCTCAACTCCTATGCGGAGGCAACAGAGTCACAAACAATAGCTGGAGCTCACAGTAGGCTGGAAACTACCTCAGGACTGGGGTTCAGGCCCCTTCCGTCGTAGCCTGGAGGTTTAGGCTATTGCTGTCAGCATGGTGACATTGCGGCTCAGTGTGGCCCATTCTTATATGGATTCACAAGACAAAAAGAAGAGGAAGGCGGAAAATGAAGCTGTTTGCTTGCCCAACAGGCATGAGCAATGCGTACCGAGCATTTCTGTGGAGGACCGTCACTTGGCTCAGACATGAACATTAGTGTCTTTCCGCTTCTAGAGAACTTGCCCCCTAACTTGATAAGAAGAATGCAGAAGCAAGGTGGCTGACCAGATCGCAGGACTCACGTGTGGGTCAGACGTGAAATGCTGAAGGAGAGGCGCCATATGCACAGGACACCCTGGTGCTGGTGGAAGGAGCTCTGATTTACCCGGCAGGATGCGCTGAGTGGGAGCTGCTGAGAAACGCTGGGTCTGGATAGGATTCCCAGGGTGAGGGACAGCTTTCTTGGAAGTTAGAAAAATAGTGTATTCAGTGGAAAAAATAAATACACCAGTTCGACACAGGAATTTAGATTTCAACACAGAATCTTTGAGTCCTTAGTAATTTGAGTATTTTTGTCAACTAAGCCTATTTCCCTGGGTAGTTCAATTGAATTAATTTTTTTTTTATTGGAAACCTCCCATGATTAACCTTGAGGCTCCCCAGGAAGCTCAAAGTTGGAGAACACTCGTGCAGATAGAAGAACGGCGTTATTTTTATATTTTCTACACTTACTGGAATGAGTATTTGAAACACCAATTGACTTGGCTTGTAACATGACTCCATGATGCATGCACTGAGGCCTCCGCGTGTGATGTCCCGTAGATACGCATGTCTGCACAGTGCGCGCCCATTCCCACAGTTCTAACCTCAGAGCCCCCACCCCACCCCAACAACCTTGCATCTGTCTTCTCGTATACCTTGTTGACCACACAGATCCTTAGCTGCTGTCCACACCCCCAGCAGGTCCATAGTGCAGCCACCTCCTCTGGGGCACAGCCAGTGTCCCCACCTCCCTAGGATCTGCCCACCAGCAAAGTCTCCTCTCCTTATTTTCTTCTGGAGCCACTTTCCAGTGGTTCCATAAGGATGGACATCAGCTCCTGCCTGGGGCTGCCTAGGTCATAGATTCACCAACAGCAGGCCTACATTTGTCTCTGTCTTCCTGCTGGAAACTTTTCTTGTATCATAGATACAAGCTGAAAGAGAAATTATGAAACAGGAAACAGGATAAGGGGTCGCCCAATGGATTCTGTGGCTTCAGCCACCAACTCAGCTCATCTAGATCCATGCAGAGAGGGAGGCAGGGCCCAAAGACAGACACCTGTCCTTCAGCTCCTCCAATCTGTCTGTGCCAGGCACGGGCTGACTCAGTGGAAGCCAGAGGAAAGGAGTTACGTCAATGCCAGAGTTATGGGACCGAGTGCAAATTGTGGAAAAAGGAGCACAGTGAAAAGGGGGGTGATTTCCATGGTCAAATATTTCACCATCTCCTTTACTTCCTCCCTTTGTTCCTCCCCACCTTGTTCTTCTTCTTCCTTCTCTTTCTTCTACACACCCCCTCCTCACATGCACATACAGACAGAGACAGAGACAGACAGACAGAGAGAGAGAAAGAGACAGAGACTTATGCATGCACAAATAGTAAGAGCATCTCATTAATTTACAAGATAAATGACATCTGTTGCCTTCTGGGGCTGCAAATGGGCTTTTAAAGATTATTAACAGTGCCCTGCAACTTGGCCGTTCTGCAAATGATGTGAAACCTGTAGACGGCTAGAAAGGAAACTCGCTCTTACAAGGCACTGCACTCGGGAGCAGTCAGTTGGAAATGCAGAGTCTCAGTCTGGTGACTTGAAGTGCCTTAGGGAAGCGTTTACTTTAGGTG
>PVKN010009022.1:0-24302 GCA_004027915.1 Capromys pilorides
CCATTAGTCAACAGGAAAATAAAAAAAAAAAAACTCAATGAGATGCCACAAAACAACTAGGACAGCTATAATAAAGATATAATAATAAGTATTAGCAAGAATGTAGAAAAGTCAGTCTCCATACCCTCCTTATACTGCTAGAGATGAGGAATGATTAAAGACAGCCATGTTGGAAAACAGTTTAGTAGACTCTTTAAAAGCTAGCCATAGCCCACAAATCAGCAATTCCACTCCAAGAAGAATAAACAGACATGCCCAAAGGCTTGTACACAAATGTTTATTTGGTACTGTTTATTGGCAGTATTATTCGGTATAGCCAAAAAATGAAAGCAATCTATATGTCCACTCACTGATAAACAAAAACACTTCAGCGAAATCCAGCAACGAACTACTGATACATGTCACTGCATACATGAATCTCAAAAACATTACGCTAAGTAAAAGAAACCAGATCCAGACAGCACCTACACTGTAAGTCCATTTACAAAATATCTAAAGGAGAAATGTATGGAGACAGAAAGCAAATCAATGGTTGCTCTGGGGTAAGTGTAGGAGCCAGGATTGATTATAAGTTTACATCTGCAAGTTGTTAAAGTGATACAAATATTTTAAAACTGACTGTGGTTATCATAGCACAATTACCAAAATTCACTAAACTTTGTGGGAAAAAAAAATCACCGTTTTATGGTTTATACACGGTGTCCACTTGAGAAGTTTAGAAGGTTAATTTATGACTCAGCAGGGGGTCAAAATCCCTACTCTTATTCATTCTGCACCTGTGCAAGATCAAGGCATGGACATTGTGTGAGTGCTACAACTCCCCCCACTCCATATAAAGGAGAGAAAGGCTTGTTCTCCCACCTTGTGTTCTTGCTGCTTTTGCTTCTTTCTGCCACCTTGGACTATTGTCCCTGTGCCATGCCACCCCTGCCTTGGAGCCAGGTGATTATGGACTGAAATCACCACAAACCACAAACCTTTCCTTCCTTAAGTTTGGACATGGCAAAATTGATCTTTTTTCCCCCCAGCAATGAGAGAAAAGTAACTAAGACAATCACTTATTTAGAAAACAGCGTAGTAAGTATGAAATCTGCTTTCTTCTAACTAGGAAAGGGAGAGGATTGCATTATTGAGAAATATTATAGATTTACTGTTTTGCTCTCCTTGAGGTTATATGCTGGGACCAAACTCCTCAGTGCAATGGTGTTGAGACAATGAAACTTTTAAGAGATGAGGCCTAGTGGGAGGGAATTAGGTCACAGGTGGCACTGTCCTCAGAAGGAATTAATGTTGTCCTTGCAGGACTCCAGGTAGCTCCCATGAGTGCAGATCATGATCCTGGCTCCCGAATGTCTTACTTCTTGCCTTGTCATAGGATCTCTCCCTCTTGTATATGCTCCTGTCATGTTATCTACGAAACTGTGAGGTGGCAAGATGTGCTTCACCAGAGCTAAATGATGGCATCATGCTCTTATAAATTATCACAAGTGTGAGCTAAGTAATTTTGCTATAAACAGTACCCCACAAAGGTATTTTGCTATAGCAACAAAAACTCATGGATGCATTCCTATGACAGATATCTCTGTAGTTCAGCCTGGGTTTGAACTCACTATGTAGTCCAGGATGACCTCAAACTCTTGATGATCCTTCTGTCTCAGTCTCCCCAGGGCTGGGCTCACAAGCATGTGCCACCACACCTGGCTCTATAACAGTTCTTAACAGGGAAATGATTGTTCTATACCCAAAAGAGTTACAAAGAGCCTAAAAAAATGGCCAATTTTGCAAGACTCTTTCTAAACCAAATCTAGACAATGATGATGATGATGGTGATGATGATGATGATGGTAGTGGTGGTGGTGGTGGTAGTGGTGATGTTTCTTATTTTAAAAAATAATAATAAAATGCTCAAGATTTGTACTGTTCTACAAATTATTTTTTCTTCACCAGTTTTACTGCATTTTTTAACTGAAACACTAAAAGCTCAATATACCTCTCCTATAGGTGTTCTTTCATATTATGTTAGTCATTTAGTACCCATAAAGAAAGAATATCCATATCCCCTAGACAAAAATTAAAATTTTAACAAACATTTCATGCTGAATTCCAACCTGATTTGAGGCTCTGCCACTACCAATTAAGCCAACACTCATGATATTTTCTCCTCTGGGTCTCTGTGGCTTAGATGATCAATCCAACTTTCCACTGGCCAACATGGCCTCTCTATAGATGATTTTCATAAATACAAAACTTGTGTAATTTTTACCCAACCTACTGGCTGAAGTATGGAACTGGTTAGAGATAGCATTCATTTTTTAAATGTACATGTACAATTTCACATACATACAGCCATTTAGCTTGCACATCCAACCAATAAATGCTTTTCTAAAAAGACAGAACAAAAAATAACAACAGTTTGCCCTTCTTTTCTGTGGTCTTATCAAACTCCTTTCAAGAAATTGTGACAGCATTTTAAAAAATGAATTCAAATCTATCATATACAAAAATATAGTAAGCCAAATTCTATAGAAATAGGATATAACTTTTACTCTGAAGGGAGAGATGATAGAGAACTCTGATAGACTAATACATATGAGTGTTTATTTCCAATCTAGTATAGTACATTACCCCGAAACATCAAGTATAATGGATAAAGTCAGATAAATGAGCTCTATCTATCTAAGCCAGCCCATGTGATGAATGATCCCAACACACGCCTTTCTTTCTCTTCCTCCTTGAGGGAGGTAATGAGAAAACGTTCTGAAACAAAAATATGTGACATTCATAAACAGCTGAAGTTAGGTGACCCAAATGTACTCTGTGTGATAAATGCCAGTTAATCATATCACGGTTTTAGCTGCATTAAGTAGTAAACAAGTTAGACTGAAACCATGAAGAGCCCAAGAGCTTTCTAAATGTTTCAGATCAGAACAAAAACTTCTGCTGGGGCCGGCCACACAGCTCAGAGGATTAAAGTGCTTACTTAGGCAAATTTAGGAATGGGGGGTTCAATCCCCGGTGTGCCGTGCGGGTTCTGCCCCCGGGTCCTGCCCCCGGGCCTTGCCTCCGGCCGCTGAGACAGCAATTGAGATTGAGCATGGAGGCACACACCTGTAGCGCCAGCATTTGGGAGGCTGAAAAACAGTAAGGATCACTATGAGTCCGATCTGTGTAGTGAAACTCTGTAGATCCTGTACTAACTACATTAAAAAGCAAGCAAACAAACAAACAAAAAAAAAAACTGCTGGAAAAGTCTTTTGCCCTATTTTCATGACTGTGTCTCAATCTTCCTGCTTTTCAAGACTTCAAAATCTTTTCCCAGCTCGGGTGAAAGAGCCTATATACAACAGGATCACAGAATGAAGATTCACAGTTGTAATGCACCTACCTAAAACATGTAACAGAGCAAGCCAACAAACTACACTCAAATATTTCTCAAGGGCTTTGAAAACGTTTTGCCCTAGTACTCAGAGTTGTGGGAAGACAGTCGCGCATTAATCATTGTCCTATGCTGGCCAGCAGGGGCGCCCGGGGTTCCTCTAATTAGGAAGGATCTGGCTAGATGCCGAGTGAAGGATTAAAAGGGAAAAGCTTTTTCACTATGCCACAGATCCAACGCAAAAAAATTAAAAAAAATTAAAAAAAAAATCACTTTTTCTCCACTCCTAAGAAGCAGCGGCCTGAGCTCAGTAAACAACAAAAAACCCAAAACGCCAACTCCGGGCTCCCTCCGCTCTACGGGGGAGATCCTTTCCGAGCGAGCCCTCTGCAGACCCACACGTGAGCTCGTCTCGCCGCGCACCACACCGGCTCACCTGCGGCCCTGTCCCCGGGCCCACAGCCCGACCGGCCGGCACACGCAGGCCCCGCCCTCCCGCGGCCTGGCCCGCCCACACCCTCGCCATCCCTTTCCGCGGACCCCACACCCAGCAGGACCCCGGCTCTCGCACCTTCAGACGCAGGACTGACATTCTCGCGAGTCTTCCATCTCTTTCCCATCCCCCCCCACCCCGCCACACACCCCCCCATACCTCCAGCCCCCCGGCTGACGCGCGGGCCAGATGTCAGAGAGAAGTGCCTCTCTTCTCTCCGTCCTGCGGCCTCTCTCTTACCGGGTGGTCCTCACCAAAGCTACTTCAGCAGTTTAGGCTGTGGCGGGAAGGAAGCCACCGCCTGGTCTTGGTGGCTTGAAAGTTTGGCTTGGCCTCGTGCAGGCTTTTTGTTTTGTTGTCACTTTTTTGAAAATTTCCCGCGAATGTCCGGCAGTGGGGCTGCGCGCGCACTTCATGGTCCGCAGTGCATTCTGGGACGTGGCGTGCAGCCCTGAGCCCGGGCTCCTCTCGTGAGACTTCCTGACTTAGGGCCTTCAGGGGACAACACAGGGGGAAGTGCCTTGACGGTACTGGGGAGCAGGGTTGTCACAACCTTGGGGGTTTCTCATCCAGCTACTTCCTAGTTATTTTGTGTTCAAGCACGGGGAAGGTTAAAATAGAAATCAGCTCTTACATTATTTGATCAACCTTACATTCCCATAACTGGTACTCAAACAACTACTTTGAAGAGAACAATACAATATAATAACCATTGTTAATTTTCTATCATCTTGTTTTGAGATTCAGTATCGGTTTTATTATTTTAGTATTGTCTTTTTGAAAAGTAACTGATGCTTTGTCAATAGAGTAAAATCTCTGAACAGAGTCCTAGAATATCATTTTCTAATTATTTTCCACAACAACAAAAGTGGTACTTTTTGAGTTAATACCTAGCCCATACCAGGCCTGTACAGTATTTAAAGTTAAAATCAGTTAAAAGTTGTACTTAATGCCATTTAGATAAATGGTAAGAACATTTTCTAAAACTTGTATCCATGTTGATGGTATTAGCTTATCTTAGGGGTTTTTTATGCGTGTGGGGGGGGGTCAGGTTTCCCCTTTTTAATCAGTTCTGAAGAACATTCCAAGCACATGACACAAGAAAGAATATTTTTTCTTCCAGTATTTAAAAAAAAAATGACATTTACATATATTTTCAACTTATAATGGGGTTTACCAGGACACAATCATAGGGTAAGTGGAGGTACATCTGTACTAATCCTCTTAGCCATTACCATAGTTAATTTAGTTGAACAAGTCAAATTATATCTGGCAAATCTGAAATTGCAATGCTGAAAGACTGAATCACCTCTATACCACAGGAGCCAAAGCTCCATGCCAGCCAAAGTTATGGGGGAAAGAAAATAAAGACATTGATAGGCTGTGCTCTTCTATGAGAGACAGGATATTTTATATTTCCAACTCTCTATTTTTAAGCCAGATTTTAACAGAAATGAACTACAGTTTTTTTCAGTATTCCATTGTCCACAAGATTTTCCCATGTCCTTGTAACAGCCACCCTCCTTCCCCCCATGCTGACTTTAGTCGCAAAGACCTGGAAGACCACAGCTTGCTGTGTTGCTGGGTACTAGTACTCTATCTGAAAAGTTAACCAATGGATACTTAGGGCAAACCTACTGGCAAGAAACGGCTCCTATAGGAGAAAACTATCTTTTCCTTACCCATCCTAAGTTCATGGTTGAGGCCTCTATAACAAAGGATGATTGAACAAGAGAAAAGCACACAAATTTATTTAGCAAAATTTCATATTTCATAAGAAAAACAGAACTAAATAAGCAGTTAAGTCTGTGTATTTTTACACTATGTTTGGCAAAGAGTGAACATCCATGGGGAAATATGATTGGACAAAGAATATGATGACTGGCCATAAGCAAGGAGGCTTAGCAAGGTCTGTTTTTTCAAATTTCTCCACCCTGTGTCTTTGGAGATAAGAATGTTCCTTTCCCCTGGATATAGGGAGGGCGTCTTTCACACAAGTGTCTTATAACTTGCTTTGGGAAAATTCAGAAAACCCTAAGTTTCCTGATGGGCTTCGAAGGAAAAGAGAGTTAGGAAGGTGAATGTGACCTTCCTGCTTTTATTGTTTTTTCAACTGCCCATGTGCCATGTGTTGGAGTAGCAGGTTCTGTCGCTACCAAGCATACAAAAGGCATGAAGTATATAGGCCGAGTTGAAGACATAGGTAGATCTGTGAGAATCTTGGACTTGAGAGAAACCAGAAATTCCTTAGATTGGAGATAGTGAACTTCAATAATATTATGGCATTAGCAGTATTTCCTCCCCACCCCCCTTTTTTTTTTGTTTGTTTGATCAAATAAATAATTTTTAAAAGGGCCAGATGTGGTGGCACATGCCTATAATCCAGAACTCAGGAGGCTGAGGCAAGAGGATCACTGTCAGTTTGATTCCAGACTGAACTACATAGTAAATTTGAGGCCAGCTTGAACTATACAAGCAGATTTTGTCATAGTGAGACAGAAAAAAAAAGAATTTGGAAGGAAAAAATCTATCATAATTCTAATTTCATTTTAAAAGAAATATCATTCAACTGTAAGAAAAAGTTGCAGTATATACACTTAAAAAGAAAAAAAAATATGAAGGGAAAGAAATCTTATAAACTTATAAATTATACTTTATGAAATTAATTACATTGTCCTTATTAACTTCATTTTACAATTTCTTCCCCCTACTGGTATCAGAGTACTTTTTAAAATTTAGCATATTGGTGTGCCCAATATAAGCAGCTACTATACATTTCTTAAATTGTGTTCCAGCTAGAGGTCTTCTATAGTTTGGATCATGAAAGTCCCCAAAAGACCATGTGATTAAACTCTTAGTCTCCAGCCCATAGCACTATCATGAAGTGGAGGAACTTTTAAGAAGTGGAGGCCTATTGGGAGGCTTTAATCTACTGGGGGAATGCACTCAACACGAGTTTATAAGATCCTGATGTCTTCATCTTCTGTATCTTTCCTTTCCAATCATAAAATGAATGAGCTTTCTTTGCCGTGTGTTCCCAATGTACAGTTATGCCACAGGCCCAAAAACAATGGGTCCAAACAACCACGGATGTTTTACATCTAAAACTGAACCAAAATATCCTCTTTTTTAGTACCGGAAATTGAACCCAGGTCTGTTGCATTGAGATATATCCCCACCCCCTTTCTAATTATTTTATTTTATTTTTATGTTTTTTTATTTTGTGATAGGGCCTCACCACTGGGGCCCTATCACAAAAGTCACTGAAGGTTGGCCTTGAACTTTCAGTTCTCTTCCCTCAACCTCCTAGAGTGTTGCGATTACAGGCATATGCCACCAGGCCCAACCCCTGTTTATAAATTATCCTAAGTATGTTGTTATAGAACCAGAAAGCTGACTCACACAGTGTTGCCATGTGACTCAGCTGTCTTAGACTATCAGTTGCTTTCAAAGATGATATTTTTGGGGTGAAGACAACTAAACAAAAACAATGAAAAAGACCCCAGGTTAGGAGTTACAGGGTTTGACTAACTCTGGACTTTCTCAACGATAGAGAAAAATATGTTTTTATTTTGCTTGAACTAGTATTTCAAGTCTCAGCGGTCTCAGAACTAAGCTGAGGTACACAGCAGGGCCTGAGCTTACTGTGGAGAATATACATACTCTGTCTGTGGGACTTAATCTAGTGAAGGTAATCTTCCTTTAATTAATCAACAGCTACTCTTCCTGCAGCATAGAGGAATAGCTTCATATTTTTCAAAATGAAGTAAACTCAATAGAGTAGCAAATTTCATTTCTTTTACAGGTACATAAGGGGACCTACACCGTAGAGGAGACAAGTTAGGAAAATCTCTTATCTACTTACTAAAGTTCTGTGAATGTTGGAGTTCAGAGAAACAACCCTCTCGGTCTCTAACATATAATTCACAGGAAAGAAAAATTTGTCCTTTCTCAATTGGCCAATGATACATGTACCTTGTTACAAAATAACATTAAGCCAGTTTAGTCCAGTGTTCTTTAGTTCAGCAAAACATGTATTCTCATTTAGAGCATACATCCCACTAGTCATGGTTATGTTGTGACTAATTTAGCACATTTTTATTGTAGAAATCAGTGTTACATTTTTAAGTGAGCACATGACTTAAGAATAGTTTTCCTAATAAGCATTTAATAATGACTCACTTTGCATGAAATTAATATTATAGAACTGCTAAGAATAAGCATTTTAAAATTCCAGTTGGGAAAAAAAAAAGAAATTATGCACATTTGTGGCTTAATTAATTCTGGCAATCGTTAACTAAAAAATAAATTTCATCTATTTTTGTCTTTGTTTCAAATTAACCCTTAAATTGCTTCCTGTGTTCCAAAAAGACTTGTTAACTATGCATTTTTAATTAGTCCTGTGCTGTTAAGGTTTCAGTGCCTGATGTTATACAATAAAACAACTGCTGCTTGAAAAGGGGACAAATTTCAAATGCACCACACGATGCACCTATGTTACTCAGTGCTTTCATTCTCCATACTCCAAGAACTCCAAGGGAAAGTAGAAGAATCTAACATTTAACAAACACTTATTACGGTTTAGCCTCTGTGCCAGGTACTTTACATATATTATCTCATTTTGATTTTGTTTCTCTGACTTGATTTCATTGCAAACAAATGTAATTAACTTGTCCCTTTTATTTTGTAAAAAGATTTATCACTTCAGAAAAAGTACTTTTAACTGTGAAAAGTTTCAGGACAGCAAGTAGCAGAATATCGCTGATAGATGTCTCAGTTACTCTTCTCTTGCATTGCTAGAACAAATGCCCAACACCAAAATGAAGGAAGAGAAGGTTTATTTAGCTCACAGTCTGTGGAGGTTTCAGTCCATACTCAGCTGGCTCCAAGGCAGAGTGTGGTACATGGCAGAGAGCAGCCATATCATGGTGGCAGCAAAGAACAAGAGGGTAAAGGGAAGGGCTGCAGCTCAGGCAGCAAGCTAGCCTCTCTCTGCTTCCCTACATTTGTATGCAGAGTATCTGCCCCAGGGCACTCACACCCATAATCCCAGCATTGTATTATGAATCAATCACAAACTCCAGAAGCTACCCCATGACTGCATGAGGCTTTGGGGGGACAACTAGACACAAACCATAACAGTAGACAACCACTTCCCTTTGTTTATGTTCAAGACTCTCCAAATTTTAGAAGTGTTTTCATGCTAGTTCCAGAATCTGAAAGCCTTTGATACCAGAGACAGAAGGATACTACTGCAAAGGAGCTAAGAGGTAAATTTCAGAAGCAGAAGGCAGCCAAAGACTGGAGGAAGGCAAGGAGAACACACCTAGAGTGACTATATATAGCCAGCCCTGGAGAGCAGAATCTGCATGGCCGGATTCCCAGGTGACAAGGTCATCTGTGACCTTCCTGACCACTGACTCTAGCATATCATCAAAACCCTATCAGGATTTTGGTATGACCTCACTCCTGAATTTTCAGCTCTGTGACTTGTAATTTTTATGT
The DNA here is from genome assembly GCA_004027915.1 of Capromys pilorides. Lineage (NCBI taxonomy): Eukaryota > Metazoa > Chordata > Mammalia > Rodentia > Capromyidae > Capromys > Capromys pilorides. Next base: position 9,375 of record PVKN010009022.1, read on the forward strand.
GTTTACTCCTTAACAGCTTTAAAAAGAAAAAAAAAAAAAAAAGGTTTACCTATTTCGATTAACTTACTTGGTATTATTTTCATTACCATTTCACCTTTTCAAAGGCTTTCTGAAAAGCAAGGACCATACAGCATCATATTTATTGTTTTGTTCTTTAGAATAAAAACAGAGCTTCAGCGCTACTTACCTTTCCCCACATAATAAATATAAAAACGAAGCTATCAAGGTCTCATGAAAGGAAGAGATTGCTTCAGCTGGCCTCTCAAAATGTAGCACTGTGAAGAACTCCTGGTTACCACATCTCTGCAATCTTAACTTAAAGTGAGCTTCCCTGGTTCAGAAGAAGTTGGAGTTCATATTATTCACTTTCTTCTTAACAGTATTCAGGAATGAATTTGGAAAAAAAAAGTTCCCAGTTAACTTAATTTCTTCAGTCTTAATTTAAATATGCTGATGTGGCTTTTCAAAAAAAGTTCTCACCTTTATGGCCCTTTATTTTCCCTGAGAGCCATTCCTGGAGGTATTGCAATCAGGTCATAATGAGGAGTGGATGATGGAAGTGCCTATTCTGTCTCCCAACTCTGAAATTTCATTTACTATATTGTCCTCAGGTAGAAGATATAGCAGATATTAAATTGATAAGAACAGACAGAACACTTGACTTTAGCCAAAGGGCCAAGAGGTGATCTGATGTGGAAATTTAAAACTTCTATACAGCAGTACAAGATAGAATGCAAGCACACCATAAAGCGTTCTGCTGTCACACCATGAAGTGTTCTGCTGGCTTGAGTGTACTCTTGCCTTCCCCTTGACTCCCAGCTTCCCTTCCCACCCAGTGATTCTGTGTTACTGCCTTTGCTCTCCACCCTTGCCCCATTTCTGAATGTGTTGTCTGACCAGCTACTCAGAGAGCTTTCCTGGCTTCTACCTCAGTAGGTCCTTGTACCTTACCACATGTGTTCCGAGTTTCTGAAGAGGTCCTTTTAGACCCCTACTTCCTGACTAAAAGCATCTCACAATAATATGTATTATTGCTGATAACACCTTTATTTAGAAATTTGTTGCCATGATGCATGGAAATGTTTTACTGTTACAAATTCTGAGCTCAATTCATTTCTAATTACAGTGTACTCAGAAGACCTAGCTATAACTTTTAGTTCTTAGACATCTGTTATTAGTTAAAGCTGAAGAGAGGTGGTATTGGTCAGCAAACTGTAAATTGAAGAGGGAGATTGTGAGGGAATATTCTGTTATGGAATAGCTAAATCACACTTTTTAATTTTATTTATTTATTTTTGTATTTTTAGGAAAGAGTCTACAGGGTGTTTAGTGTCTCACTACTAGATCAGACTCAGGCGTGATCCACCTGTTTACAGCCTCCCAAGAGCTGGGATTATAGGCACGTGCCACTGCCCAGTCTCAATTGCCACCTAGCGTGCCCTGTGGGCAGAGCTGGCGTCACAGGCTCTGGGATCGAACCCCCAGCCCCTAAACCTGCTCACAGGGCTTTAATCCACTGAGCTATTTGGCTGGCCTCTTGTTTTGATGAATTATCAATATAATTTATTAATTCTGGCCAAACTTTTAAGTCTACTGTTTGTAAAGATGGAGTGTCATGGTAAAACTTAACACTCTACATAAAAGTATACAGATTATTCAATTTTTAATGTGTTATGTATGTTTTTTAATAAATATGGCATGGTCTTGATTTTAAAAAGCTGTGTTATTTAAAGCTACAAGAACATCTCCATTGATAAAAATATGCTTCATTTACAAATGATGTTATATGGGGTTAGAGATTAAGCAAGAGCTTTACATAGTTTTCATAATATCTCTGTCTAGGAAATATTACTGATCCAAATGTGAACACTTTGTAGCACTTTTAGTGAATGCTCATCTTTTTGAAAATCCATTTTAATGTACTCTTTAAACTAAATGTAAGCATATAGCCTATTTGTCTAATACAAATACGCATATAGTCCATTTTTGATTATGCTAAATTTTTCTAAAATATACACTTTATTCTTATTTATATACACCACATTATAAGTATGCACATATGGCCTTTTCTTTGTTTACGGACTTTTTATATTCAAATAAATGTGAATTAAAATTAAAAGAAGTTTCACAGAGGCTTGGTTTCTCAGCTCCTCTGAGTCACTTATATTTTTTTTTATTTATTGCTTTTAATAAAAGATAACAATATGATAGTTTCAAAACATGTTAGCAGGATATTTGCAGTAATTCACACATTCATATTGTTGTCCTCATAGTAATTATACAGAGCGCAGAGTGTAGGTAGATGTGATAAATTTTCTGATCGATATTGGTAAGGAAAGAAAGAGAAAAAGAAAAAAATTTTCTTCGCTTTGAACCAAGAGGAAGTAGTTGTATACATAGTCCAACGTTTCATAATTACAGTGGGTTACCGGTGAAACTGGCAATGTTGAAGGCTATTGATTTAAGCCTCTTACAGCTTATCATACTAATCTAGCTCTGCGTTTTATGCTTCATAATTAAGCTTTTCTGCTGGATGATCAAGGGCAAGTTAAAGCAAGACCTGTATAACTGAACTTTCATCTTTTGTATTTTCCAAGGTCAAATCTCCTCAGGATTAACTTTGTAACCATATACAGAGCTTTGTAGAACTGTTGTCAGTATCAGCCATTGGGACGAGTCATGGCCATTGCTTGACCAATTTGTTCTCTGTGAAAGCCTGAGAGAATGTTTTCTCCCTAGGTGACTCTCCCTAGACACACTATACTTCATTTATCCCTTTCCTCTGAGGTCCCATAATCTCCTTGAACAGAAACAGAAAACCACTGAGTTATAGGATGTTACAGCACAGGTTCTCTTATGTCCTGAGTCCTCAATGACCTTGAAGGGCTAGAGCCAAAATGATGACTATTCTCGTATCCCTTCTTTTTCTCCAATTTTTGATCTGTTAACTTACATTCTCAACCCTCCAGCAGAGAAGCTTCATGATACTATTACTCTATAACACAGGTAATTGAGCTCAACAGCACTGTCTTTCTGAATATCAAACATCGTAGACTTAGCTTAAAATTGGTATTTTCCTTCAATCATTGATATTCTAATAAATCTCTATAGAATGTGATAAAAACAGTTACACATTTTTACGCAGACATTTAGAAATCCAAGGATGTACAAAATTGTAGCCTGTCCAGCCTATCACATTTTGCCTAGTCTCTTATTCTCAATTAATACCCTTTTTTTGTTAACCAACCATTTACTTGAGAGAGAGTATAGCAGTAACTGAGTTTACATTAGAAGCAGTACACATCTAAAATTCTAGAATGACATGCATTCCAAGTATAGTTTTAGTGTTGCATGTTGCTATCATCAATGTGAGAAACCTCTTGAAGGTTCTTAGGACCAGTATCTAATTCATCCTGTGTACATAAGTGCATGTTTTTGCTCCTTCTGTGCTTCCTCTCTTTTCTGCTTTCAGTTATTTCGTTGTTTAATTCATAAGTTTTTCATTTCCATGCAGCTGTGTTATGCCTTTCCATTTTTATTTCTTCTTTAGATTTCTTGTACTAGGGAGACTATACGATATTTACAAATGTAGGTCTGGTTTATTTCACTTATGAGTATAAGTTCAATATACATCCATTTATATGTGAAGTTTTCCAGTTTATCATTCTTTATAGCTGAGTAATATTCCATTTTATGAAAATACCACATCTTTTTCAACCATTCTTCAAATGATGGGCATTTTGGTTGTTTCCAAGATTTGGCTATTACAAATTGGGCTGCTATAAGCATAGGTGCACAGATATCGCTATCGTATGATGTTTTCAGTTCTTCTGGAAAAATTCCCAGTAGGGGGATAGCTGGATTGAATGGAATTTCCAGTTGTAATTTTTTAAGGAGCCTCCACACCGCTTTCCATAATGGTTGCACCAATCTGCATTCCCACCAGCAATGGAGGAGGGTTCCTTTTTCCCCACAGCCTCTCCAGCATTTGTTGCTGGTTGATTTCTTTATGGTAGCCATTCTTTCTGGGGTGAGATGGTATCTAAGTGTTGTTTTACTTTGCATTTCACATATGGCATTTCTTCATGTATTTATAGGCTTTCTGAATTTCTTTCTGTGAGAAGTGTGTGTTCATCTCAGATGCCCATTTCTGGATTGGATCTTTGAATTTTGAGACCCTAATGGTTTTAGTTCTTCATAAATTCTAGATAGAAGACCTTTGCCTGAATACTTATTAGTTAAAATCTTTTCAAAATGGGTGGGTTGTCTTTTCACTCTGTTGGTAATTTCTTTAGACATGGAAAAACTTCTTAGCCAGAGGAGGTCCCATTTGTTGATGCTTTCAACTGTTAAATGTGTATTTTGATTTTTCTCCATTAACTTTTTGCCTACCCTGATGTCTTCAAGATTTTCTCCCACTTTCTCTTCCAAGAGATTTAATGTTTCTTTTTTAATATTTAGATCTTTAATCCATCTCAACTTTAGTTTACTGCATGGTGATAGACTTGAGTCAAGTTTTAGTTTTCGGCATGTAGAGAGCCAGTTTTTCCCGCACTATTTGTTAAAGAGGCTATCTTTCTTCCAGTAAGTGTGTTTGGCCCTTTTGTCAAAGATAAGGTGGCTAAGTTTGTTTGTATTTGCTTCTGCATCTTCTAATCTATTCCATTGATCCTCAGGTCTATTTTTTTTTGCCAATACCATGCTTATTTTATTGCTATAGCTTTGTAGTATAACTTTAGGTCAGGAATTGTAATGCGTCCTGCCTTCCTTTGTTGCTCAGAATTGTCTTTGGAATTCTGGGTCTTTTTAAGTTCCAAATAAATTTTAGGAGTGATTTCTCCAGGTCTGTGACACTTAAATTTCTTTTTCCTCCTGTGCAGACACCTGGCTTTGTGGGGTCCCATGGCTATTTCACGTGCAGATATCTCAGTCCCCAAAGAGGCCACACCTGTAGGAAGGGCTGAACCAGCTTCTCTGCTTCCCAAGGCTCCAGCAAAATCCTGGTCAGAAGAGTGAACAGGCAGTCTGCAGGCTGCATCTGGCCGACAGTCTTGTTTTGTTTAGCTATCCAGAAGAGATTTTTGAAGAAAAAGTTACTTGAAAACATCTAGAAATCAGAAAATTTCACATAAAATCTTTATTTCACGTCTTTTGAAAAGTTAGACATTAAGAACACCTCATGCCAGCCCTTCTGCCTTGCAGCCCTGTGTCAGCAGTTAGTTGCAGTGTGTGCCCTGCAGGTAGGCAGAGGACTTCCAGCTATGTGGTCTGCAACCCCATACTGTACTCAGTGAAAATTTCTGTTTGAAATTTTTGGGCTAGATGCCCTCTAGCAAGCCTTAGTGATATTCTCATATAAGCCTTTACTTTTCAAGTGTAGAGACTGTGTGCTAAACAAAAATTTGGCCCAAAGAAGTGGTTAAGAGCATCTTCACGAAATGCTTTTAATATGTAAATTGTCCTATAGGGCCATGCTAAACAAATTATAATTCATGCACCAGAAGCATACACATCAGTTGGGAAATTTGTAAAAGCTTTACTGAGACAGAATCTGCATTTTAGGCACATCCCCAAATGATTCATATTTTTAAGAATTATTGCTGTGCACAAAGCACATAGCTAACACACACACACACACACACACATACACACACACACACACACACGCAAATGCACTCCCTTCATCTCCATGTCTTTCTCTCTACCCCTCCCCCCAAATCTGACCAATTTCATTCATTTATTGTAGATAATACTTTAAACAAGTATTAGCATACCTTTTTCTTTTGTCTTTCTTGGTGTACAGTCAGACATCCTTCTGAATGAGTCAAAGGAAAAGATTAAAAATATAGAAGAAGACCCAAAGGGAAAAAAATGAGGTCATTTCTCTAGATTGAGAGCAAGAAAACCCAGCTCACTAAATTTACTTTTGTTTGTTTGTTTTGGATGATACACAACAGAAATGTATTTATCTCAGTTCTGGAGGTTGCCTTCTCATTCTGACCTTCCATGTGCAAAGGGATCAGTGTTCTTCTTCAACCTCTTTTATTTTATTTATTTTTAATTTTTTGTCTTTATGAGACAGGGTCTCACTATGCAATTCAGGCTGGCCTTGAGCTCACTTTTGTAGCCCAGGCTGGTCTTGAACTCCCACCAATCCTTCTGTCTCAGCCTCCCAAGTGCTGGGATTACAGGCGTGCACCACCACGCCCGGCACCTCAGCCTCTTTTATGAGGGTACTAATTCCACTGATTAGTTCTGTATCCCCAGGAGCTAATCACCTCCAAAAGTCTCCACCTGTTTGGGAATGAGGGTTTCAGCATACGAATCTGGGGGCAACTTAAGCATGTAGACCACAGCAACTAGGGTGTAGTAAAATCAGATCTTGAACCATCCCTTTCAACTCTAAGGCTGGTGGTAGTTCTAGTTCTCCAAATCAGGAAAACTGTTCAATTTAGCTTCTTTTTAAAAGACTTCACTTATTTTAATTAAACAAATTCACATTATCTTGAAATAATGTATTTGATGTATAGCACATTATCTTGAAATAGGTATGCATTGCAAAAGGCCAAATTGAGGTAGTTAACATACGCTTTCATATTGGTATTCGCTCATAGTTGTGTAGCTTAGAAGTAGAAGTGAAAGTAAAGGTACATTTTTCTGCTTTTTGAACTACCGTTGATGGTAAGAATAAGATGCTGCTGCTGGTTATATAAATTAGACATCAGGAACAGAGAATTAAGGAAATACCACTTTGGTTCATAATGCAGGCTCATAATTGTTTCCATTTATGTATTTATTCACTCATCCCCTTTCATCACTGATGATAGGTCGGATCTGGAACGGACTCCCCAAGGTCCACATGGCAGATACTTAGTCCTCAACTTGTGGCACAACTCGTATGTGGTTCAGCCTTTGAGAGGTGGTGCCTATTCAGAGATTTCTGGTCAACGGTATGCCCTGGAAGGGTACTGTGGGACACTTATCTCTTCTTTCTCTTTCGTTGCTAGCCATGAGGTGAATGGATTTCTTCTGTTACTGCTTTTGCCTTGATATCCTGTTATAGGCTCAAAAGCAGAGGCCAATCGATCCTTCAAAACTGTGATCCAAAATAAACCTTACCTCTTGTTAAGTTGATTTTCTCAGACATTTTGCTATGGGAAACTGCCCAACATACTTCTATTCCACATCTCCAGTCCCTTGACCATACTTGAAACAACTATTTTAAAGTACTCAATGTATATCCTTTATTTATTTGGTTTTTGTTTTGTTTTGTTTTTGTTTTTTGGATTTTTTAAAATAGGGTCTCACTCTGTAATTCAGGTTGTCCTTGAACTTATTATGTAGGCCAGGCTGGCCTCAAACTAATAGCAATCCTTCTGCCTCAGCTGCCTGAGTATGGGATTATAGTCATGTGCCAACATGCCCAGCTATGTGTACTCTTACAAATGTATATATTTGGTGTTGTGTAAGTACTTTTTATTAACACAAGTGCTGTAAATCAGAAAGAACATCTTGCTCTTAATTATCATTTGGTACTGTGTCTTTAAAATCTATCAAGATTCTAAGCCTCCATGATACATACCAAGAAGTGATCTGGTGTGTTGACCTTGTTGTTCCTCCTCTCTGCTATTGATGGACACTTAAATTGTTTCCTACTTCTCTGAACACAAATAATGCTGTCAGAAACATCATGGGGGCTTTTTCTAGTACACAATATCAAACAATGTTAATTGTCTCCTTGAGGAAAACAAATAAATGCACAGGTCAACATAATCAGATAATTGAAGCACACAACCACACTGTGAAAGAAAGGAAACGTAATGTATGAGTTTTCTTTGGCTGCTGTAACAAATTGCCACCAACTTGATGGCCTAAAGCAACAGAAATTTCTTTATTTGGCAGTTCTGGGGATTAGATGCCCAAAACCAGTATCTTCAGGACTGTTCTTCTTCTGGAGACTGGAGGACATAATCTGTTTGTTGTGTCTTCAAACTGTTACCATTTTTTAGCTTATAACTATACCACTCTGGTCTTAAAGACCAATATTGTCAGATCACTCTGTGCCATCTTTTTGTCACCTTCTAATAGGTTTGTATACATTTGGGAAATGCTCCCGGCCTATCTCTGACTAGGAAGCCGTCACGCCCTCCTAGCAAATCCACAATCATCTCCTTAGCTCAGTATCAACTAATCATCTGCAAAGCCATTTTTCCAACTGTGGTAACATTTTCAGACTGTAAGAACCTAAGTTTGATCTTGTATCTTCAGGGACCATATTTAACTCAACTTAGGACAATTTAGAAAATATTTTCTAAAGTGGAATTATTGGAACAAAGGGACCGAGTTTAAAACAAGCATGATAAATATATTTAATAGATATTAGAATTTATTCAAATAAAGATCAAGGAAGCATAAAGAAGAATCAAGTGGAAATACAGACTAGAAAATAAAATAGTTGAAGAAAGAATGCAATGTAAGGAATAACATATAGAATGGCTACAGCTAAAGGAAGATTGAGGAATTGTTCCAGTAGAAAGTAGAAAAGACAGAAAAGCTGATGGATGTGGAGGTTAAATTAAAATGCAAATAATCTGAGTAAAATGGCAAAGGAATGATTCAAAAAAACAGTGGAGATACATTTCCCAGGGTAAAGGGTTCTTTAGATATTGATGTGGAAAGAGAAACAATGAGTATTAGAATAAACTTTTGAGACATTACAGCTTAAAGAGAGCTGCATGCGGTGATGCACGAGTAATTTCACCACTCTGGGAGGAGGAAGCAGCAGAATCTCAAATTCTAGCCTAGTGTGGGCAACTCAGCAAGTTAAAGAGAACTTGCCTTAGAAAGAAAGAAAGGAAAGAAAGAAAGAAAGAAAGAAAGAAAGAAAGAAAGAAAGAAAGAAGAAAAATAAAAGAAATGAAAAGAAAAGAAATCTAAAGGTGTTTGGGGGATATAAACAGATAACCTCCAAAAACAATAAAATAGCAATACAAGTGCAAATAGTTATTGTACCAATATTACATCACATTATATTTTACTAAATTAATTGAGTTTTCATACCAGGGATTAGATTGAGGGCCTCCATACTGAGCTACACCTCAAACTCTTTTTATTTTTTATTTTGAGACTAGCTCTTGCCTCATCAATGAACTGCCCAGGCTGGGCTGGAACCTGTAGTCTTCCAGCCTCATCTTTGTATAGGACTGGTGTTACAGATGTGTTCCCCCACACTGGCTTGGAATTATATTTTAAAACATTAAAGGAAAAGAATTTTTAACCTAAAATTTTATATCCACTACATCTCATATCTTTAGAGTATGAAAAAAATATTCCCAAGGTTTAAATACTTTCTATGCCAATGATGAAAGCTAAGATGGTAAACATGGGCCCGGTGAGATAGCTCAGCAGTCTAAAGTGCATGCTTAGGCAAGCTAGGCAAGTGTGCAGGGACTGCAGTTCAGTCCCCAGCACCACGTGCCATGCCAGCCCCACCTGCAGGGTGGGCTGAGCCACACACACACACACACACACACACACACACACACACAGATGCGCACAAAGATGGTAAGCATATCCAAAAAAGGTACTACAAAAGTAACAGGTTATAATGGTGATCAAATACTTTGAAAAATACTAAGAAAAATATAGGATGAAATGAACAGTAGGGATGTGGGAGACCAAAAGAATGAAGTTCAAAATAGAAAATAGAATACTGGTCCTTTAGGGGATGACACAAAAGAATAAATAAACACAAGTATAATCATATATATATATATATATATATATATATATATATATATATATTAAATCAAAGGAAGACATTTTAAAATATCAGATAAAAAACAGAAAAATAAAAAAATAATGGCTTCAGGAATATACTAGAAAATTGAGTTTGTTAACTTTACTCTTATTTCTTTTTTTTTTTTTTTTTTAATTTCATTTATTTATTTATTTGTTTGCTTGTTGTTGTGTTTGTTTGTTTCTTTATTTATTCATTTTGTGGCTGGCTCAGCCTGCCCTGGTGGTGGCGCTGGCGCAGCATGTGGTGCCGGGGATCGAACTGCAGTCCCCGCAGTCGCCTGAGCCCTCCTAAGCAGGCGCTTTAGACCACTGAACCATCTCGCCGGCCCCTTTACTCTTATTTCTTACTGTATATTTTCTAAAATCTATCTTATGTTACTTATTTATTTGTGCAATTTCAGGGACTGAATCTGGGACCTTCTGCATGATAGACAAGTGTTCTACTACTTGAACTATATTCCCAGCTGCTAATTTTTAAATGAGAGATTTTTTTTAAAGCCATAGTGGCATAAACATCTGCCTGGCAAGCACAAGGTTCCAAGTTTGATTCCCACAAAAATTCCTACTAAAGAGAAGTCTTCTGCTCTAGAGTTAACATTTATTTTCAAATATTTTTGCTTTTCTTCTAGAATTTATTACCATGTTCAGAAATGTTACATTTATTCTATTCTTTCCCAAGTTTTTCTTTTAAGATATTATCTACTGACTTGAATATATTCATATACAAGTCTACTATTATGTTCTATTTCTCTTATGCACATACACACACTTCTTATTTCACATAAAACTATGCATTTCACCCCAAAATACTTATGGAACCATTTTATTTTTATTTTATTTTTTTCTGTATTTAGTACAGGATCTCACCACATAGATCAGAGTCATAGTGATTTTCCTGTTTTCAGCCTCCCAAGTGCTAGGATTACAGGTGTGCACCACCACACCCAGTCTCAATCACTGCCTCAGCATGGCCTGTCATGGCATGTCAGGGATCGAATCCCAGCCACTGAACTCTGCCTGAGCAGGCCCTTTTGACCATTGGGTTATCAGGTCACCCCTCTTTTGGAACTTTATTTTTAATTGAATATTAAAATCAGACTCTATGTTTTTATAGCTATAAATATCATAGTTGAGCCACACAATATACCACAAATGGGACTTTGATACTTTTTTTTAAATGTATTTGATTGTTGCAGGATCTTATTAAATAGCTCAAACTCATAGTGATTCTCCCACTTTTAGCCTCCCAGAGCTGGGATTATAGGCATGTGCCACTGAGCCCAAACTCAGCCTGCCCTCAGGGCAGGGCTGGATTGGCATGTATTGCTGGGGATCAAACTGTGGTTCCTGAGCTTGCCTAATCAGGTGCTTTAGTCTGCTGAACTATCTTGCTGGTCCCAGGACTTTGATACTTTCGATCTTTTTTTTTTTTTTTTTTAATGGTACTAAGGGTTGAACTCCAATATACCTCCATGTATACTAAAACTTTCAAACTTCCAATCTGGGAAATTTTGTCTGTTCTGTTGTCCCTCTTTGTTTCTCCCTCTAGAACTAATTTTGCTCTGATATTAGATTTCCTATATTGAATGTGTAGCAGATATCTTCATCTGGATATTTCTAAAATTGAACTTTAAAACTGGATGCAGTGGTATAATCCTATAATCCCAGTGTTTGGAAGGCTAGGGTGAGATTGCTGAGTTTGAGGCCAGCCCGAACTACATATCAAGACCATGTCTAAAACAGAACTTCTAATCCACCCAACCATTCCACTTAGTTGCTTCACCAAAATATTCTCTATTCCCAGTCTTTCCTTTCTTTATTGAGGCAGTGGGGTTCCAGGAACTCAGAAGTCATCCTGTAGAATGAGCTCAGACCCTCATCTAATTCTTCAGTAATTCAGTTCACTCTGTTTTCAAAGTGCATTTAGAGCTAACATCTCACTATTCAGCTTCTACCACTCTATCCCAGCTACCACTAATCTCACCTGGATTACTGCAAAGCTTTGTTCTCAGCTCTCTCTGCTTACAAGTTGCAGCCACATTGTCTTCTTAAAAACTGAAGTTTGTGGCTGAACATATTCCAGTGGATTCCATTTGACCAAAATTTTGATGATCAAAAGTCATCAAATCTACTGCTGGGCCCAGGAGAGCCCACCATTATGAATTCTTAATGTTCTGATGTCATCCTCTGTGAATCTCCTCTTAGTTCACTGGGCTCAGGCCTCAAGCACACTGCAGAAGTTCCTTCTTTGGAGCCTTTGCCTAGAATGCTTTTGTTCCTCTGACTTCCTTACAGTTTCTGCCTAAATGATGCTTAATGAGATAGATTAGGGAGTGGCAAAACTGGCTGAAAAAGTAGGAGTCACCTGTTAATCACAGGGTCCTACATGCGTAGGACAGCTCCCTAAGTCTTGCTTCTGGACTTCTTTGGAGAATCGAGCAAGTTTTCAACAGGATGGTCCAGACCAGACTTCAGCCTGACAGCAGGGGGCCCCAGCACCGCCTCTCAAGACCTGTGTGTAGAAGTTCTCAAGAATTTCCTCAAGATTTGGACAATATAAAAGGATCCAGCTGCCAAGAAGAGCTTGCTATCATGGCTTCCCTCACAATAGCCTGCTCTGCTTCCTCTAGGGTATACTTTTTACCTTGCTTGTTCCTCTTTTATTTGGGCCAAGTTCACTCTGCAGAGCTACTTTTCCCTTCACTCTTCTTCACTTTTCTTTTTTTCATTTAAACTTTGCCAATGTTTTTTGTTAGTTTTATTCAGTTCTTTGTTTTAGACTAGAAAAACCGGCAATCTAACTACAAAAGGAAAAGCCAGCAACTCAAAACCAAGTAATGTTTATTTGGCAAGCCACTTTCAGAAGGAGCTACCTCTTAATAGTGTATCTCGTCACTAATCAAACACATTGTAGGGTCAACCAGATAGCTCAGGGGACTAAACCACCTGCTTAGGTACTGGGGCGCAGGTACTGGGGTTCAATTCCCAGTGTGCAGTGTGGGCCCCACCCCCGGGGTGTGCTGAGACTGAGACTGGGCATGGTGGCACATGCCTATAATGCCAGCACTTGGGAGGCTGAAAACAGAAGGATCGCTATGAGTCCAATCTGTGCACTAAATACATAAAAGAAAAAAAAATCAAAAACATTGTAAAACTCACCTAGTATTCTTAATTCCTATACTCTCCTCTCTGTCTCTCTCTCTCTGTCTGTCTCTCTCTCTCTCAATCTACTATGTAATTTACTTATCTTTTTTAACTACTGCAATTAATATGTAAAGTACTCAAGGACAGAAATCTTGTTAATTTACCAACTGATGCCTTCAAAATACCCACATCAGTGTCTGTCACACAACAGGCATCCAGAATGAAAGGAAGAAAAAAGAAAGATATACTTGCAATTTATCTTCTAGGGGTTTGTGTGTGTGTGTGTGTGTGTGTGTGTGTGTGTCTTAATGACATCTTTCTCTTAATGCTGCAATAGTTTTTCACCTTTTTTTTCTTTAATGTATTTAGTACAGTGTCTTCAGGGTCTCACTATACAGATCAGACTCGTAGTGATCCTTCTATTTTCAGGCTCCCAAGCACTGGGATTACAGGTGTACGCCACCACGCCCAGTCTCAATTGCCTCTCAGCACCCCCCAGAGGTGGGGCCGGCATGGCACACCAGGTTCCTGTGTCTGCCTAAGCAGTCACTTTTATCCTCTGAGCTACCTGACCAGCCCTCATCTTTATCTTCTAGTCTTTTTTTTTTTTTTTTTTTTGGTACTAGGAATCAAACCCATGACCTTGCCCTTGCCAGGTAGGCACTGTGCTGCTGAGTTATATCACCAGTCCTCATCTGAACCTTGTGCTCAGTTTTTTTTTTCTCCAATTATATTTTGTTTTCTAAAGTTTTGATGTTGTTGTTATTTGTGTTTTGCTTTTGAGATGGTCTTATTAAGTAGTTCAGCCTGGCTTTGAATTTACTGTGCAACCCAGGGTTGTGTCACCTCCCTGGTGCTGGGACTACAGGCAGGCACCTCCATGCCAAGTTTAGAGATCTTTTTGTTTGCTGTGTGTTCCTGTTTACGATCTCTATTTTTTTTCTCTACTTTGGATTGTCTCCGTTTTTTCTATTTTCATTTTACTTTCCATTCTAAAAGTTTCCTTCAAATTTCTGATGCCTTTGTCTATTCATATTTAAAACAGAGGTATTAAAGTAAGATTGAAAATTCTGCGTCTCTAGATGGGACCAGTCAATGCTGGGCCTCACTGGGGGATGATAGGTATCACTGACATTTTTGTAGAACTCCAAATATTGACAACTACAGCATGGAAGGGAAGGGGATCATCAGTACCTCTCAGCTCCTGCCTGGGAGTATTTCCCTGTTTCAGCAGTCACTGGTAGGGACCCTGGTAAATATGAGCTGGGGGTAAGGAGTGGGTGTAGGAAGTTGCAGCCTGTTCGGTATGTAGATTTTCAGTTAAGGTTTTCATTAAGGACAGAACTTTATTTTGCCTTAAATTGGCCAAGGTAGCCCCAAGATCAGCACCTAACATAGCTCAATCTTTCCTATCTTCTGCTGAGGGAAAATCAAAGGATGTTGCTGGGGATTTGACCTTTTATTTCAAAGATTCATTTTTTTTTTTTTTCTTGCTTTTAGTTCTACCTTGCCCTGTGCTGATAAATTATTCAGTATCTCCAATACTGGGCCATTTTACAGTTTATTGTGCAAATTTACTCTGTTTTGTCAGCAGTGGAGGTTTTAGTTTCTCTTATTCCATCCCTTGATCCTTTGTCGGGATAAAACATACAAAGTTATGTTGAGATCTCTCCTCTGCTATGTTTCTTCCATTTTTTTTTCTTTTGAGTTTATGCACATGTAGCTTGTTTTACTCTAGTGAGATTTTGGAAAGGATCAAAAATTAAAATAAATCAATCACCATTTTTAATTGGAAATGATTTGTTAGGTCTAACATAAATATTTATCTAAAAATAAAAGCTTTTTACTTTTGACTCCCAGTTTACTTTTAAGGATAATTTCTTGGATTTTTAAAATGTTCTTTCAAAGTTAATTAAAATTTAAACTTCACATTCTTTCTAGCAAATTAGATACAGGTTTGAAAAGCATAATGATGCATAATTA
>PVKN010009023.1:0-24293 GCA_004027915.1 Capromys pilorides
CTATTGGGAGCTCCTCATTAATGAATAAAAAGCTTTGCCACACCTCTTATTCATCAAGTGGACTCCTCTCTAATAAATTTTTCCTACTCTAGAGACTTATTATTAAATTAGCTTAAACCTTATGATAAATTGTATATAAATCAATTTTAATATGATTTTGACTATCTGGTAGTTTAGGAAAAAGCATGCTTTTTTAAGTCTATATCTCAAGTTACATTTAAAACAAATCATCAAAAAACAAAAAATGAAAAAAAGAGGAACAGCTGTTCAATGAAAGACACACAAACACAGAAACACACAGACACATAAACATCTTCATAAAAATTAAGAGTGCACTTGATTTTTTTTTTTTTTTGGCCAAATTTATAAGTAGACTAGTCAGATTTTGTTATTTCTTAATTATTAGAGATCTCTTATTCAAAAAATTTTGAAGAAATAAAGTCTTTTTTATAATTAACATACGTATTTTTAAATTATGCTTTGTTGTCACGTATTTAGACCTTAGATTTCTATTTGGTCAGTTCCTTGAAAAGACCTCAGGCTGGATCTAGCCTCATTACAGTTAACTTCTTCTTTAGATCTGACTTCATGGTGCAGTCTGACAGTACATGATGGTATCCAAATAAGTTGTTTAGCATTCTCTGGAAAAACACAAGCATACTCTTTGCCCCAAGTAGTAGTGGACTGAATTCCTTTCATAATCCAGTGTGGAGATTTCTCTTAAGGACCTTCTTCAGCCCCCACCCCCCCCTTTTATTTTCTTACTTAGTTTGTTTTTATGTTACTGTAAAAGTTAAAAAATTAATAGTATATATTGACAAGTGAAGTTGGCAGGATTGACTCCCCTTTTGCTTTATCAAAATCAAGATGGAGCCAATTAATATTACCGAATGAAATTTGCACAAAATACCTTTGCTGCATAGGTTGATCCAAATATGAAAAAGTTATAGCTTGAACACTTTTGGAGGCCACCATTAGGCCTTTTATTAGTTAAATGGGGTGTCAAAATTAAGCAACTGTTTAAACCTTTTGAATGTTATTTTGTATTTGCTTGTAAAATATCTAAGCCCTTATTTATTTATTTACTTTTTGGTCTTTTTGAGACAGGGTCTCGCTATGCAGTTCAGGCTGGCCTTGAGCTCACTCTTGTAGCCCAGGCTGGTCTCGAACTCGCACTGATCCTCCTTCCTCAGCCTCCCAAGCGCTGTGATTGCAGATGTGCACCACCACTCCCAGTCAAGGCCCTATTTTAAATGCCATTTTTAATTTAGGACAGTCTTAAGCAACATACTTAACTAAGAATTAAAAGAATTTTAAGTAATCTTTTGAAATATCCTGGGGCAATGGCCTCATACCTTTGTAGCTGCTCTGCCTGAGGCTACCCACATTTGCATTTAAAAAGTCATTAAAATGTTTTTCCTTTAATTAATTTTTATTTTTTAGCCCACCATTTCCTTTTAACAATTTTAAAAATTTTAGCAAAAATTAATAACCAACTGAGCAATATAAGAATTTGGTTTGGTTTAAACAATGGTTTGTTGGGTAGAGTTATAACTTTGATTTCTTTGTATAAACAGCATTGTTTACCCCAAACAAAACCTGCAGACCATTTAGCATTGGGGCTGTCTTTGGTGAATTTTACTCCATAGGTGTCATGGCCTAAGGGCTAACAGCAGCTTAATGGTCTTAACATCTACAATAGGTTTTCCTGAGCCCCCATTACCTCCTAAAGCTTTAAGGGAATTATGGCCCTGTAGCCAAGGCCTCTCTGTGTAGCCACTCTGTGTCTCCTGTCACTCTGCTGACAATAGGGCCAGGCAATGCCATATAAGTTTAATATGCATATAGAGAAGCTGATTTCTATTTTTAATAATTAGTTAAGTTTTAATTTGAAAAATTTTAGTAGCTGATATCATAAGTAATATTTCTCTTTTATAATCACTATCAATAAATACCAAATGTACAAATACACCTTGGGCAATAGTAGTACTCCTTTTCACAATCAGAGCTATGATATCTTTTGGAATAGGGCTGAAAACTCCAGTTTTAATTTTGTAAACTCCTTAAGCGGGGAGCAAAAGCTGATTTTCCACAGCCTTCAGATCGAAAGCTGTGTTTCTGCTTCTGGAGGTTGCATGGAAAAGATCTGTGATCTTTTATTTGATTGAAATTTGGGCTGGCCAATGGAAACTGTGGGTATTCCATATTGTTTAATCTTTGGGCTCTTCTCCAGTTTCTTCAAGATTGTAAGGGTTGGCCGTGCTTATCAAATTTGGAGCGGCATTCATTAGCCCAATGTTTACCTTTTCCACATCTCAGACAAAGTCCAGGAGCAGTCTTGTTACTCTTATTTCTTTTTTTCTTTTTATCTTGTCCTTTTCTGCAATCTTTTCTCATGTGACCCATCTTTCCACACTTAAAACATTTGGTATGATTTCGCTTAAAAAAAGACTGTGAGGCAGCTGCTAATAAATTAGCTTTGTATGGCTCTGGGCCAATATCAGCACAGGCCTTAATATATTCTTCCAATGATGCACCCTGTGCCTTTAAGAGACCCAGAGCCTTTTGACATTCTGTATTTGCATTTTCAAAAGACAAAGCTTGTAACAATAAATCCCTCAGATCTGGTGCTCTCACTGTTTTGTATATAGCTTCCCTTAATCTATATATGGTTCCTTATTAGATTGGAGAACCTTAGCAAATGACTTTTGAGCATCCCCAGGTCCTTCTATCTTTTCCCATGCCCTTAAGCAACAAATTCGAGTTTGTACAATAGCCACATCATCATACTGCAATTGGGCTTGGATACCAAACCAGGCCCCTGACCCAGTGAGTTGATCTGATGAAACATCAACTGGGGAATTTTGTCAGCTTCTGTTGAATATCTGATGCATCTTTCCACCAAGTTCTAAACTGCAAATATTGGCTTGGCTCTAAAACTGTACGGCACAAAACTTTCCAATCATGAGGAATTAATCTATGCTCATTTGCTAATCCTTGTATTAATCCAATCACATAGGTTGAATGCATACCATAGGCCGCAACAGCCTGCTTTAAATCTTTAATAACCTTGAATGCCAAAGGTTGGTGTTCCCATTGTACACAGCCCTGAGGGAATTGAGCATTTGGTGAGTGTTGTTAAACCACCGCAGGAAAAATACCCGAAAGGGCAGAATAAGCTTCAGGATCTCCCTGTTGTCTCCCTTGCATAAGAACCTGAGATATCATGCTTTTATAAACTTTTATTGGAGTTTCCTTTCTTTCCTCATATGGAGGAGCAGAAGGGTTAAAAGATGGTGGTAGGGGCTGAATTTTTGTGAACTGAGAGGAAGGAACTATAGAAGTAGAGACCTCCATTTTTTCAATCAATTTAGAAATCAATTGTGATAATTGCTTTACCTGAGCTCGCAGCTCACAGACCTCATTCTTAGTGTCCTTTTGTTCTACATCCTCCAAATCCTCAGATTCTGAGGAGGTGGTTTGGAATGCCATAAATGTCCTTTTAGGACTCATCTCGGCTATAGAGCATGGAGAGATCTAAAGAACCGACACTCTTGGTATTCCGGGAAGCTCCTTCATGTAGGGGGTCTTGAGAGGGTGCAAATTTATCATAATTATGCACCACAGAGGCCTCTTGCTCTGTTTTCATCCTTTTTGTTATGCTAGTGTCTACATTTGAGAGTGAGGGAGGCAGAGGTCTTAAAAAGGTCCCACGTGCAGATTTATATTTGTGCGGAAGCTGCTCTTGAGGTTTAACAATATCAGCATCTAAAGCTGACTTGTTCAAATATTTCTTAGACTCTTCTGAGTCTGATTGCAATGGTTCCAAAGCTAAGGAAATTAAACTACAAAAAGACCATACATGAAGAAGTATTGGTTCCCCATTTTGGTGAGCACAACGCAGTACTCTCATAACTTACTTCCAAACCTTTAAGTTCAAAGCAGCCTTTCTCTTCAGCTGAAACCAATGCCTTTTTATACGGGAAAATAATTCCTTGAAACTCTTAGGTTTCACTTTTACACCCACTGTTTTGAGTAACATCTGAATAAGACAGACATACTCATTTTTTACTGAGGTGGAGTTTCCCATTACTACGAGCTTTTGCTGGTGGTCTCGCCTACTCTGGGCATATGTTTCCCACTCGGTCAGGCCTCTCTTAACTCACCCCTTGTCATCTTCCATGCCCCACGTTGAGCACCACTTGCTGTATGTTATGAGTCAGTGCCGAAAGAAATGACGAGAAGACCCCATGAATTTTGCTCAAGAGGTCTCACTGAGATCTGTCTCTCTCAAAGTGAGCCCCAACCCATGGAAGCATCTTACTTTTATTGAGTACTCAAAGACAGGCTAAGAAATGTGCATAACTACTTTGGTGAATATAGACTATAGGTCACTGTCTCTTTTACCATTTACCTAACATTAGGTTAACACCAATGCTAGCTGAAAACACCCCAAGCAAGGGAGGAGACAACAATCAAGGAGCCATTAGGATACACTGTTATCTGCCTCCTTGAGTCCCGGCTTTCGGGAATCCCCAAGTAGCCGACTACAACTGTCCCTGGGCTTTGTTTACTGTTCTCCATTTCTTAAGATGCTAGTTTCGTATCTCTACAGGAAAGGTTTATTTAGTTCACAGTTTGTAGAAGTTTAAGTCCATAAGTGGCTGGCTCTAAAGCAGGGTGGCTTGGCAGAGCGGCATCACAGAAAAGAACAGTTTATGGTGCCCACTAGGTAGCAAAAGCAACAAGGGACTTGGACAGTATCTTTCTGCCCATTTTATATTCTATTTAGGCTACCAAGATCAGGTTGGTGTCCAACCAATCAGTGGACTGATTAAGTAATCTCACACCATTAATCCCAGCGTTGCACCCTTAAATCACTCATACATTCTACTTTCAGCCACCTCTGAGAAAGGTCTACTTATGACCTCATAGGTTTTGGAGTGAATCTGAACATAATTTCTGCCCCTGGTCCCACAAAGACTCATGCATATCCCTTCATGCAAAAGACATTTAGTTCAAATCTAAGAGTTGTGTGAGTTGTAATAGTTTTAGCATTGCTGAAAAGTCCAGGTCCAAGGTCTCCTCTGAGATGTAAGACAAATTCTTTGCTGCAAGCCCTTGCACCCCAAAACCTAATACTTTCAGTGGTTACTGAGACAAGATGGACATTTCCTTTCCAGAAGTTCTAAACAGGGAATGCAAAGTTATGGTAACAAAGCAAGACCAAAGTCCAGCAGGCCAAACATCAAGTCTTTTAGTTCCATGTGCAGCATCTGAGACAATCTCTGACAAGCTGTAAACTCCAGAGGATTTGGGTGGCTCCATCCCTGTGGAGCCCCTCTGCCTGTGGTTGTAGCTCCCATGGCTTCTCTCTCAGGCCACCTCTGCTTACTACTTGTTGTTTTCCTCCCATGATCCATGCTCCTGGCTTCTCCAAACTTCTGGGGTCTCCACCCCACCTCTGGCTTCTCACTCACAGCTGCACACACCTCTCTCTCATGGGCAGGCTTTCTGGCCTCTCAAGTCTTCTTTTGAAGTCTGGGTGGAAGCCTTCTGATTGCACAACTCTTGCATTCTCCATGCACTAACAGCAGCGCCACAAGGATGATATGGAAATCTGCCATTTGCTTGATCAGTACCAGCCTTCCTTCCTCTTGGCAGTAGGGGCTGCAAGTTTATGAACCAAATCCTGAGGAACAACTGCCTTAGGCAGCTGCCATTCTGAAATGTGATGATGCAAGTCTTACTTCTCAAAGCAAAGTCTTTCACTTTGGCAACTTTGAAACTGCACAGGGTGGAGTACCATTGCTTCTTGTGATGCTCTCAGGCCATGTATTGTACTCTATTCCTTCTCAGCAGTCAAGATCTGCTGTGCTCTACCTATGCAGTTCACAGCTTTACTGGAACTTCCTTTCTGTCCATGCTCAAAATGCTTTAAATCATTCTGCTGGACTCTTTGCTCTTGATCCTCAACATAGATCTGGCTAAATGTTCCCAACAGAAATCATGCCACTGCCTCAACATTATACTGCCTTGAAATTTCTTCTGCAATATTAATTATCTAAATGCCCTAAATCTCAGTCTCAGGCAAAGTTTCCGGACATGAACAAAATGCAGACAAACTTTTCGCCAATCTGTAACACAAGTCAGGTTGCAGAAGGCTGAAGGTCTCCAGAGAAAGCACAGAGGCAAACATCAGCATCACAGCAGTAACAGGCAGCTGAGTAGGGCAAGAGACATCTGTGTCTTTATTGATCAACTCTTATACAGGTTGTTATCAATGTTTGCAATCTTGTATAGTGCCATAACCAGTGCATGAGTGTTTTTACATGTGCTAAGCTATGGTTATATAGCTGTATCCTGCTGTGCACTCCTCTGCTATACAGTGAGATCACATATTCAGGTATTGTTACACACTCCAGAGCTTTGAAGCAGTCTGAATGGTTTTCCATAACATACTCTCTGGGGTCCAGCAGCCAGTGCAGTCCTTCTTCCAAGAAGAAGCTTCTTGAGTCTGATATTTACCACAAAGATTTTTGTCAGCTTTCTAGCCTCCTGACCACTGACCAGAATCTCCCATACAGTACAACCTAGGTCATTCCTGCTGTACTTCTTCAGTTGGCATCTCTGAGCCTTTCCAAACTCTTCCTACAGCCATTCTCAAAGGCTCCTGAACCACATAGTGAGGCATAGCCACACCAATAATCCTTCTCTGGTACCAGATTCTGTCTGAGCTACTTCTTGTTACTGAAACAAAACACCCAACATCCAAAGTTAGAGGTGAAAAGCTTTGGCTCAGTCACATTTTGTGGAGGCTTCAGTCATAATTGGTTTCCCCCAAGGCAGAGTGGCTTTACAGAGAACAGTTCATGGTGGGAAGAAAGAAGAAAAAACAAGGGGGAAGACAAGCCTCCACCTGTCTCCAGGCTACTAGGATAGCTAGGGTTCCAAACCAATCAATAACTCGTTTAGTAATTACCCATGCCTAATTGCAGTACCTTTAATCATAGCACTGTAGGATGAATTGATCACAAGCTCTAGATTCAGTGACCTCTGAGAAAGCTCCACCTATGACTACATGAGGCTTCAAGGGGACATCTAGGCACAAGCCATCACAGGTAGTACTGGCAGTTTGATAAATTCAGTCCATCATGAAATCGTATAAAAATCTCTTCCCCTCCTTGGCCTATCAGAATTGCTTACAAACTCTGATGACCAGCCTTGGTGTAACAATTTGGCAGTAAGCATTCTCTGCTTTTCTTTAGTGCTTCAGGGAAATGCCCAGAAGTGCAGTACAAGGACTAGACTTATGACAGTGGGTGAAAAATGGACTGTTGACTTTTAAATGATTAAAGCCTGATAATACCAGGAATAATTACCAGGATAATACCAGAATAATTATTCTAGTCTTTTAGAAACAAGACAGAACTGAGTGACTCTTTCTTTTATTTTACATATAAATAATTCAGATACCTTAGTTAGAATTTTATGCTTTGGGATTTGATCCAAAACCTAGAATCTAGTTTTGTCATTCTCTGTGATGCCAAGAAATTATTATAAGTTTTATAAACTAACTTCCTCAGTGAGAAAATGTCTAATTTCCTCCACTGCTCCTCACATCACCCTATGAATCTAATTGCATGTATGTACATCTCTCAATTGCATATTTTAGTAGTGTTCATAAAATCTCTCACAAGCAAAAGAAAAGCAATGCTCACGGGTTTTCTGCTTACCACCAAGGCAGATACCACAGTATCCAGGCTGCAGTTCCACAGCCACACAGTAGATGGCAGTGTATGACACAGATTGCAGCATATCTCAGCCCTGCGGGAGCCGCTGACTGGGTAGAGTTTGCATCCATGGGGCCAGAGAAAGAGATTTTCCTCCTAAGAAATGCATTTTCCATATAAACTTGCTGTGCTGAATCAGTAAACTGCAGTTATTTGAACTACTTTGACACCAAAGAACACTAGGCTGCTTTAATTTAAGCCTGGCAAAAATATTTACTTCAAAATTTCTCTTCAATGCATGGCATAATCTTCAGTTATATGATGTGCTGACCACTCTGTGCTTCGTATTTTATTAATTTTCAAAAACAGGGTCATCCTCGGAAACCTACAGGTAAGTGTTCTGGATATTTTATAAGGCACGCTGGGTAAACCTGGATTTTGTGGTTTGACTTTTTAATTGCCATGAGTAAATTACCTTAAGCACCTGTGTGCATGTTTAAAGGACATTAATTAGGTGACTGTTATTTTGGTTATTTCAATGTATTTTTGTATAATATTTTTCCCGAAATGAAGTAATAATTGATTAGTAGTCTTAAAATAGTTTTTGAAGAAGAGACAGGCACCTCAGGAGTTTTACTAAAGATGAAAACAGAGTGACTACTTCCTTAATAAGCATTGAAATAATTTGCGATATGACATTCACTAAAAATTAGTCAAGAAGGCCTGACTCAGCATAGTAACAGATATTTATAAATAAATAATTTTCCTAAAGTAAGAGTTCTTAGAATGAAAGATATATGTGAATCGTACACAGCACCCACATACAGTGACAGTTAACAATTCAAGCAGAATTCGACTCATGCATAGTGCTTTCTCAGGCCTTCCCTGCTGTCTGGATTTGTTTTTTGAGATTGGGAGCTTTGCCTTGACCTCTGTTTTGCAGCGTGGGTGGCCTGCCTGGCTTTCCCCACTTGAACTAATATGCCACGTCATGTTTATTTCCTTACACCTCTTTGTCCATTTAGATTTTAGAGCTCTGTCCAATTCCCTGTGCTCTTGGAAGTCCCAGCTTTGACTTTTCCTGGCCTGACTCACTCTGCTGGCACTCAAGACAGTGAGGCTCAACCAGTGGGCATCATCAGAATTGTTTCTACTTGGTTACAGTTCTTAGAATTCCCAAATTGTGTGGTTGATTACAAGGATCTCTTTCGTGAGTGTGTGAGGCACAGGCTTTTGGAACATGGCTTTGACTGCTCTTTTCAATGCTGATATCTTTTAGAATTCTACCCCAGGCCCTCGTTTCTCACTCTTTCCAGTTTTCATTTGCAGTCTCAACAACTCTCCACTCCTCAGTTGCTATTCTTCACTTCCAAGCCTGTGTTTGTTGCTTCGATCCCCTTTCTGACCTTTGGTACTATTAGTAACTCTGTAGAGACACTTGGATGTCTCATTGGCACCTCTGTGAGACCAACAGCTCTTGCTTCATTTTCCTCATGAATTTGATCCTTCTGTTCATCTCAGGTTAGTGCCTATCGCCAGCATGTACCTTTGTATCCAGGTCAGAAATCCCATATTCATATTATTCTTTTTCTTCCTCCAAACAATGACCAAATACTGTTGGTTCTGATACCTAAATACCTTGGAAAATAATTTTTTACTTTTCTGTTGCTGATAAATCTGACCGGCATCATCTTTTAAATTTCTTCAGTCATCGTCCAACTGATCTGTTTCAGTCTCACTTTTTTGCAATCAGTTTCCCATACTGCAGTTTCATGATGATGAAATCATTTGAATGTTCAGTTGATCAGATTTTCTTTCCTCATTAAAAGTCTTCTAAAGCTTACCTCCTCCACTCTGAACTCCTTTTCATTCATTGGGCTTCTACCTATATTCTGCTTTTTTTTTCTGAACACTTAATCTGGCTTTTTAACTTTGTATGAAATAATCTTTCATGTTCTTCTTTGAAACATATGCTTCCTTTACCATAGCACTTACAGAATATATTGTATTTATTGTATCACCTAAACTCAACTAGTTTACATATTCTGTAGAGACAGACTATGCCCAGTTTATACATCTATTTTATCTCTGACATTTAGGACATTATTTCCAATATTTGTGGTTGGAATATGTAATTGAGTGCACTTATAGAGAAGTATCAATCCATATTTGTTAGACAATACCTGTGGAAAATGGTTGCAGTGGTTGTTAGATTATGTCAACTTGAGAAGCTAAACACTTTACTAAATAGGCTCTGCAATTCCATACCCTGGGGTGTGGAAGGCCCACCCTAAAGTGACTCATCATGTAAAGGATATAAAAGGGAATTGAGAGCTGGGTATGGTGGCACACGCCTGTAATCCCAGCACTTGGGAGGCTGAGGCAGGAGGATCTGTGTGAATTTGAGACCAGCCTGGGCTACAAAAGTGAGCTCAAGGCCAGCCTGAACTGCATAGTGAGAACCTGTCTCAAAAAGACAAAAAAAAAAAAAAAAAAAAAATGGAATTGAGGAAGGATGGAGCATTCCATTTCCTCAGAGGAGTTCTTGTCTTCAAGGCTACTTGGACATCATCTCCTGGCCTCTAGTGCAGACTCTTGGGCCTTTGTCTTGGATCCTTTAGCCTCTGCCTTGGATCTTCTGTCATAGACCTGTCAGTCTAGCCGGGCGTGGTGGCGCATGCCTGTAATCCTAGTACTTGGGAGGCTGAGGCAGAAGGATCAGGGAGAGTTCAAGACCAGCCTGGGATACAAAAATGAGCTCAAGGCCAGCCTGAACTGCATAATGAGACCCTGTATTAAAAAAAAAAAATTACCTTATATAGATCTGTCAGTCTCCTGATATAGATTTGCGTGGAACACTGAGTGAGCTCCAGACCTTTGACTGAATCCTTCCATCTCAGTGTGCAGATGCCCCTTGCATGCTTTTTTATCCAACTCTGGCTGACCATTGTAAGCCAATCTTGTAATTTCTTGTACATCTGTACATCCTGTGTTATACCTATTCCTCTAGTAAAATCCTGACTGATACAGTGCTGATGATCCATAACTGGAATTGTGTTAGAGTGAAAGAAAGGTTTGGTAGTGACAGTAAAGCTACATCAATTATGTTTGTTATGCCTTATGTAGGACAGACTAATTGACATTGCTCTCGAAGGTCTCCTGTGTTTTTAATAAATAACTGTTACATATATGGGAAGAGAATGTCTTCAAACAGCCATAATATGTTTTTGTTTTGTTATCTCCATTTGCATATGGCTTGGGCAATGTAAGTAACCAGCCATCTATTTTATATTACAGTCTTATCAAATTCACAGTCTTGTTTACCTTCTCATATATTTGTCTTTGCTCCACTATACTATAACATAACATGTTATTCCAGGTGGTGGAGCATCTCTTAGTATTTTGTGGAGTACAAACATACTAAATGCACAAAAGAAGCCATGTTTAAAACTTGGAATATTGCTGGATTTTGTGGCAACTTCTGAGGAAGATCAGAATTTGGATTGGTTTATTTTGACTGATCTTATAACAATGGGCAGCGCAGTGCTAAGATGATATGTTGTGTTCAGATGATAGTTAATTGAAATATTTAACTGCATAAGGATTATCTATTGAGTTCAGAGGGCTGAACTGATTGCTAATTAGTCATTATCCTTTCTTACCTTGTGATGATACCAAGCTAAGGAATTCACTAACAGAATTTTTAAACTTGAAGAGCTCATATCCAGGCAGGCAAATACTGGTAAAGACATTTAAAAATATAGAAGGCCCAGTGAGCCATGTGTTCCTTCCATTAGTACATATATCATCAGAAAAAAATAATGGAAGAAAACACAGGTTGATGCTGCATGTCTGTATCCCTGGTGCAATCTTCTGAGTTACAATGGCTGTCAAAATAGCATAAATCTGGAGTTCTAAACAGCTAAAAGATTTAGCTAAACCTCTTTTAGCTAAATCATGCATGAAACAAAAAAAATCATAAAATATGCTGGAATAAACAGGACAGAAGTCTGCTTGGTATGAGGATGTCCAGAAGAATGTCATGCAGAGCTTTCAGTACAGTAAGATCACACACCATCATTTGCTGTGGTGGGAAGAGACTGACTTCGCTATCTGAGAAACTAAGATGATGATAGCTCCTACCTCAGAAGTAACAGGATGCCATGATTGAAAATATGTGAAGGCTTTAGGTTCATCCTGGCTCATAGACAGTGCTCAATAATGCTATGATTTGGATCAGTAATGGACACCAGAGGCCGATATGCTAAAGACTTCAGTGCCAGCTTGTGGGAGTATTGCAGGTGAAGGAAACTTTAGGAGGTAGGGTCCAGTGGAAGGCAGGTGGGTCACTGCGGCATAGCCTTGGAGGAGCTGTTGATACTCCAGCCTCTTCATATTTTTCTTTTCTTCTTGGTTACAACAAGGTAAACAGGCATCTTAAACTATATAGTTCTCCTATAACATGCTCTCATTACAGGGCCAAAAGTAATAGGGCCAAGAAGCTATGGCCTGAACTCTTAGAAACTATGGACTGAGCTCTCAGAACTTATGAGCCAAAATAAGCTTCTCTTCTGCATAAGTTGTTTATCTCTAATATTTTGTCACAGTGATCAATCTTGCATAACTATATCTGCTAATCTGAGCAACAGATTTGACAATCAAAATAGATAATATAACTGTGGAGGACCACCTGAGCAGCTCTCCTTAAAAGAAAAGCGAGAACCAGGAAGGGACTCCGACAATAACAAACATTGTTAATTAGCTATTCTTGTTTTGAAAACCTGTAACATATGTGTCGTATGTTTCTGTCTTAATTTCGCTATTTAGTTTTGCTTTTGTCTTCACTTTTCCAAAGTACTTTAAACTAAAAGAAATCTCATGTGTTTTATTAATGAGGGAGCCACAGATTCATCAGTTGATCCAATATCTATAACTAACATTCTGCTAACATACAGAGGGAAATGATAAAGAGTGACAAAAGACAATGCAGTGAGGTTTCTGACAGTGTTGGAGCTCTGGGAGGAGTTGGTATCCAACTGCATCCCAAAGGTAATTAGTCATTAGCTGACTCTCGTCAGAAAATCAACCCATCCTGAAATATGAGAAATGAGAGGGGTGGGAAGAGGCTTTTTGCCCTGATTTCAGGAGGTGTGGCTGTAGAGGACAGGGCCAGGAGGACATGGGAGGGATTTTGGTTGTATTGAAAATTGTTAGTCAGACACCCATCAGGATGACCAGGCGAGGGGGCTTTTGCCATGGGTGGCTGAATATCTACTGGTTTCTGGAGCAAATTTATTATTTTCCAAGCCCTCTTTAGTTGTAAGCCCCAGGAGGGGTGCCTTTAGGCAGCTGGTGTGATGTGGAGGATCGCTGCATCACTCTCCCTCAGATGCAAACGTGCTTGTGCTTCCTTATGAGCAGAGCAGGCTGTGTAGTCATGACTTCCCTAAATTGGCTTTCAGTTGGAACAGTGAGGCTGGCTGAGGCTGTGTGTCTTTATTGAAGCAGGTGAGGAGTGTACTGGGCCACAACTACTCCTTGCTAACCAGCACAGCTGAGCCCAGGTAAGCTGGCCATGAGACTGTGGGGCTAAGGTGTGAGCTGACACCTCTGCTGAGGACTATGGGAGCCCAGAGAACATTCCTTCTCAGAGTTGAGTACAAAACAGGGTACTCATTAACTACAGGATGAATCTGGCTTTTCTGCTCCTTTTGCAAGAGTGCTTTGTCCCCTCTGTTATAAGCCTTCCCTGCCTAGCACTTCTCTAGCTCATCCAGCTATAATCCCCTCACTATTTTCCTTAATGTGAATGTGGTCAAGAGACAATGGGCTGGGGAGATAGCTCAGTAGAATAAGTGCTTGCATGGCAAGCACAATGGCCTAAGTTCAATTCCCAGATACACACACACACACACACACACACACACACAGAGCAAAAAAAAAAAAACAAAAAACAAAAAAAAAAGCCTCTTGGCTTTTGGTTCTCCATGAAGAACCGGCCACCCGAGATCCCATTACATCCCATTTCGTCTCTTGCTCTTTCTTTCACTGTGCACTATAATCCCTTGCAGGAGATTGATGTCCACTGCAGGGGTCCTTGCTAATCTAATATGTCTTGAATTTCTATATGAGTTTGTTTCTAACAACTGTTGCTGAGAACTGGACATCACAGATGAGCATACTTATAAAGAGATTTATTTTGGCTCATGATTCTGAAAATGCAAAATCAAGGGCTGCATTTGGGCACTAACTCCTGCCTGACAGAGTCCCAAGGCAGCCCAGATGGCATGTGGTAAGTAAGAAGGAGTGTTCTTGTGTCTATCCAGTCTCTCTTGTTCTTCTTATAAAGCCAATCAGGATTCAATCATAAGGGAAGAATTTAATCCTATTTATGCAAACATCACAGTTGGGTTAAATTTTAATCTTCTTACCACTGTAAGAAACAAAGTCTTTTAAATAAGAAAGTATGAAGAAGAAAGTATCTCTATCTTAAACTCTAGTTCACTCTAGGATGCCACTGCCTTGCTTAGAGCGCACTGAATTATAAAAACGTTTCTTTAGATTAGATTCAAGGATCACAGTTTATAGCCCAAGAACTTATCAAGAGCCAAGGAATTTCAGTGCACTATACCCATGCTCTCCCCTCAGCAACTTTTCGCTACCCTTGGCCCAACAAGCCTTTGCACTACTTAAACTAGCCAATTGCAACATATTGTGACCATTCAGCCAGCCAATGGGGAAAAGGTCAGCTGCTTCTCATGGCTTCAGGATAAAATAAGCCTCCCATAGATTCTCTGTGGACCTGATACCTCATTGCCTGGGTGCACCCTTTTGCAAGTGTAAAAACTTGCCTTGTCTAGATCCTTTAATGTCTAAGTGCTTTAATATCTGCACTGACAAATTGAGCTGGGGAGTTTATTTCTAACAGTCACTCATAATGGAGATTCAGTTTCAACATGTGAAGCTTTGGAGGTCATACTCAACCATTTCCAAATAGCTGGAGTTCTAGCTGTTTGACAGCTTCACAGAGAGCTTAGGATAGTACATTAGAGACCAGATAACTAGGTTGAAAGGAAATTTAACTAGATTCAGACTCCCTCATCTACAGAGCAATATTTCAATAGCTCTAAACCAGAAGAGAGAGTGTATGGGCAATGTGAAGACATTTATGTTTTGCTCTGCAAACCACCAGGGTAAGCAACTAAAGAGGTAGGGCCACCTGGGTGGCTTCTACACGCTAGACACTCACTCAGCCTCACACTGAACCAGCCTGGCTTGGCTCAGAGTCTAGGACTCACCAGAGTACAAACATCCCTCTTTGGGAGGGTAAGCACTACTTTTTTCCTTGAAAGTGGCCTAAAGTCATTGTCACTGACACTAGGATTTGGGTTAAAGCTAGATATTTTCACAGATACTATTGCAAATAAGGAAATCAACATGTGTGGACACATTTGTACATGAGCTACACTTACATCACAGGCTCCCACCTCCATACTTTTGACTAAACGATATAGAGAAATGACAAATAAGAAATGGAGTTTATAATTATTTAGGACTGATGTAAGAACTATCGGTGATCCACTCTGCGAAGTTTACTCATCCTTGACTTACTTTTTGTAGTCTGTCTTCTAACATAAATGTTAAAGCAGAGCATTCTACACATTCTAATTGCCAAAAATATCCCCTTTGTGAAGCTCACCAGATTGGCAAAAGGCACCTCTGTTTGAAGAGAGCAAGGCATTCCCTTAGCAAGCTCTGCTGGCATTAATAATTAGAGAGCGCCCCCTGTTTACTCTAAGATAGACAGCAGGGTCCACTTAATGTGTAAGTGGGCAGCAGAAAGGAGGAGAGGACACCAGCTGTGGAGAAGTGGCAGGCGCCAGCCATGGCTACTCCACACTCAAGGATGAAAACTGCTCCACTGGAGCTGCAGTTCTTTGAAAATGTCAACTGCATTTTGAGCAAACAGAGCATACTCTTGTTGACATCTTAGATTTCTCATCAGGTTGATTTTCCCCCTTTTCCTCCCCAGTGGCTGCATTTTATCTGAATAGTATGTGGAAAGTCATTTTATTTTTTAATCTGGAAACTATGGAAACAAGCTTAATTTGTGACTTAATCTTTGCTCATGGCAGCACTAATAGTAATTAAAAATTAGTTTAAAAGGAAAAAAAGATCTTAATACAAATTTTTAATATGTTGTCATGAAGGTATTAAGATATCATAGAGAAGCTGTTCCAAATATTTCCAGCCCTTGAAAATTTTTTAAAATGACATTTCTTCCTGAATTCAGCATTGTTATGCTAATGAAGAAGTTAGGAATTAGAGTATTTCTGGAAAAGAACTATCTCTCCTGGCAAACAGGGACTCGGCAACAATAAGTCAATGTATGTTCAAACCATAGTGAGGCTTCCTAATAATGCCACGATACAGTGAGGAATCGTGTTTTTTGTTGGTGTTAAGCAAATGTTGAGGGCTGGAAGGCAGAAGAGAGCAAGCTGGTGTGGTGTCACTACTGCAGCTCAGGAAACAAGGTGGAAAAAGTGAGATGAACCCAAGCACTATAGTGAAAAAGGAAGAGAGGAGGTCAACAGGTACTTATCAGAATTAGTTATGTAAAGGCAGAAGAAGCCTTCAAGTGATGGCTCTAGACTTTCTTCATAGATTTCAATCAAAACAAACTATCAAACTCAATACAAGTAGTTGTGCAAATCCAAATCCAGCCATATTTTTTTTTTATTAAGCAGGAATTATAGAAGTTTGCAAACATGCAAAAAGCAGTCACCCTTTTCACTAATTACTTGTTGTCTTAAAAAAAATAAGTTTTTTTTAAAAATAAAAGCTGTGTCAGTTGTTTATGTTAACATAATGATTCTGTTATTTGAAAAGAGTTTAATAAATCTTTAAAAATTTCTGTTGGTTACTAATATCATGAATGTAGAGAAATAGAATTCAAATAGGCAAAAAGGGTTTTTTTTTTTAAAAGATATCTCATCCTTGTGTAAGAGAATAAAGAATATCATCTTGTACCTATGTAAGCATAGATTATCAAAGAACAAAAGAGTAAATGTTGGTGCATGTGTGTGCATGCACGTGTGTGTGTGTGTGTGTATGTGTGTGCACATGCAGTGGAAATACCCTTGCATACTATTTGGCAGAATGCATATTGGTATAGTCACTTTGGAAAATAGCACAGAGGCTTCTCAAGTTATTAAAAATACAACCGCCTTGTAATGTAGAAGTTCTCCTTTTGGGTCTGTATGCCAAAGAAAGGAAACCAATATGAAAAAGAAAGAGATCTGGGAGTCCTACATTCACTATAACACTAGTCACAGTAGCTAAGATACAGAAGCAGTGTAAGTACCTGTGTTAAACAGCTTTTCAGCACCACTTTTGTCAGTGACAAATATACCTGACCTGTGCAGTTTGAAGGGGAGAAGGTTTATTTGGCTCACAATTTCCTCCACTGGAGCTAAGAAAGAGAAATCATGGTGAAAGACCAAGGTGCAGAAAGGCTGCTGGCCTCTTGTCTTAGTCATTTGCCTTGTCACCAGGATGAAAGTACCCAGCACCCACAACTTAGAGGAGGAGGAGGAGGAGGAGGAGGAGGAGGAGGAGGAGGAGGAGGAAGAAGAGGAATTTATTTTGCTTCATATTGTTACAGGTTTCAGTGAGGTCTGTAGTTGCCTGGTTCCAGGGCAGAAGGGGCCTGTGGGAATGGCCTACCTTTGAGAAAAGTTGCTCAAGTCATGGTGGCCAGGAAGCAAAGCATGAAGGAGGCTTTATAAAGGGAAACACACCCTTTTGGGCTGCGACTTCAGCTACGTGCTTCTTTAAACCAGACTCCATCTCCTAAAAGCAAGTCAGCTATAATTCCTCAGAACCCAGGCAGCTTCCAGACACACGACAGGGCCGTTTTAGATCTCAACCATAGCACCCACCCCACCCTAGCCAAGAAGCAGAGGCAGCAGGAAGAGAGCGAGAGAGGGAGGACCAGGGAGGAGATATGGCCTCAGCCCAGGACTCTGCCACACACACCCAGAGACGGCTTTACTTACTGCTGTCTCTCTAACCCAACATATTATCAGCCAGGTGATCCTGCCCAGGATCCACTAGCACATGAATGGGTGATGAAAATGTGGTCTCCATACACAGGCAGGGCTCTTCAATATTTCAGATTTTGAAGAGTGCTATCATCAGGCGAAGAAAGAGAGATCTGGTTAGATTCCCACAGTGATCTTTCAAGGGGAGCCTGTCATCCAGATTATATGGAGATGGCATATCAGGTATGCTCCAGGCCTGAGCATGGTCACTCAGAGTGGAGTTGAGGCCAGGAGAGAAGAGGGTCAGACTCAAAGTCTCTACAGAAAATCTCCCAGTATGGGTAAACTGTCCTTTCTGTCTAGGCTATTTCCAATGTTCCATTTGTTTCTCTTTGCTAACTTTTTTCCTAGTGACATTTTGTTTGGATTTTAGAAAAAGAAATGGTCATTCAGGCTTTTAATTGCTGTCTCAGCATGATCCAGGGGTGGGGCCGGCATGGCAGGCCAGTCAGGCTTTCAAACTGAACTATACCCCCTAACGCTTTTTTAATTTTTATTTTTGAGACAAAGTTTCATTAAGTCACTGTGCTGCCAGGTTTGTGATCCTCCTCCCTCAGCTTCCCAGAATACTAAGATTGCAGGTATGCCTGCCATGCCTGGTAGTGTATCGTTGTCAGTTGGTCTGGTTGTGAATTTTGGGAGTCAGTACATCGTCCTGTCTTGGTTTCCCAAGTAGTTAGCATATGTGTATGCCACCGTGTAGGTCATGCATCTTTGTTTTCAACTACAATATGCAAACAGTTTTAAACTATTTCCTTCTTTTTTTTTTTTTTTTTTTTTTTTTTTTTTTTTTTTTTTTTTTTTTTTTTTTTTTTTTTTTTTATGGCCGGCTCAGCCTGCCCTGGGGGTGGGGCTGGCACAGCATGTGGTGCCGGGGATAGAATCGCAGTCCCTGTGGTTGCCTAAGCTTTCCTAAGCAGGCACTTCAGACCGCTGAACCATCTCACTGGCCCCAACTATTCTCTTTTAAAAATAAAATTTCTTAAATATTTTAAGCTTTTAATTAAATATTATTTTTCTATTAAATTACATTTATTTGTTTATTTGGTGCAGGGTCTCACTATGCAGCTTAGACTTGTAGTGATCCTCCTGGCTCAGCCTCCCCAGTGCTGGGATTACAGGCATGTGCCAAAACGCCCAATTTTGGTGACTGGCTCAGATATGGGACCAGCAACACCGGGGATAGAACCTGGGTCTTTCTGCTTGCCAGGAACTTAGACCATTGACCTATCTTTCCAGTCCCCTAAATTACTACTTTTAATAGTTGTATTATAATTAGCAATCTTTTCATAAATGTTATTTAAGTTGTTTCTGATCATTTGGGATCACAGTCAAACCCAAACAAACCAACCCGATACAAATGTAGCATGGCGGTCTTGCTTGTCAGCTTGCTTGGCTTAAGAGACAGGAGATTGTAGAGCCACTTCTGGGTGTGTCTGTGTAGGTCACTGCTATGACCTTGGGAGCTCTACCCAGTTCTGGTCCTTCGTCTCTGGTTTTTCCCATGGCTTCGCATCCTGGCTAGCATGGGCTTTTCCAGGCCACGTTCTTTCATGATGTTCCTGCCCTGGAGCCAGCCAGCTATGGACTGCAAATTCTGAAACCCAACCAAACAACCCTCTTTCTTCTTTCATTTGTCAAGTATTTTGTTGCAGCCATAGAAAAGTGATTGATATATGTAACATTCTTTTCTTTTGCAAAATCGCTAGACAGATTTCAAGGTAGACTAGAAAAGTTCTCATAGATTTTGGGCCCTGAGTTCATTTGCATTAAAAGGTAGTGTTTTGTGGAAAGAACAACAGATGTTTTAAAAAAATAGATTATCTCTGGTGTCTCTTGGTTAGTCTTGGGTAGTTCAGTGCCTTTCAGAAACGGGAATGTTTCCAAAGGCTTTGAGTCCATAGCGGGCAGATATCCTGTCTGTTACTCCATGGATTGTGTTTCTAGAGTCGGTCTGAGGCAGAGAGCTCTTGATGGATAGAGATGAGAGAACATGCTCTGGAGTACAGTTCAGTGCTTGGCAAGTTTGTCAGCCCAGTGTGTCTTCCCTGCTTATGGTAGTGTTTCTGCTGCTTCTCTTTCTATCTCTAATTCCTTTATCTGAGCTATACTGAACATGTGATTTTTGAATCTTGGTTAGAAACTCTGCTGCTTATTATTCAAATTATGCTTTGTTGGAAGCAAGTTCTCATTCAATATTACTTATAGCCTGTTAAAGACCAAAGCAAGCTCAGCTCCCACTGTTATATTTAGTTTAGCAGATAACACCTCACCTGAAAGTCTTCCCCCAAAGGTGCCTTGTCTGAAAGATAATTTTGACTGTTCTATTCATTTCTTATAATCACTTGAATTTGGGAGAGTTTTTGACAATTTTTATCTCAGAGGATTCCATTATTGATTTTCTGGTGACTTAGTGACATCTGTACATATGCTAGAAGAATATTTTATTATTTAAATTTTGTATTGGATTTCAACATCTTGACTATTGAAGAACAGATTGCATATTGAGGATCTCTAATTGCATCTCAATTAGCTAAGGTCTATGTAGTTTAATTACCTGTTAACAAGTGACCCTCAAACCATAGCTGAGTTGGCAAGCACTACAGTCCTGTACTGTTTGCCTAGAAGTTTTCTCCTGGGTAATTTATCTCGCATGTTCACACATTTTCTCCTTTAATTGCATTGAAAATTGGATGATAGAAAGATTACACAGTGGTTTTCCTGTTGTGTTGGGGGAAAATAGAGCAGTCCATCATGAAAAAAATGGCCAGTAAGAGCTCTCCCATTTCTCCTCCCTCAGCATGACCTCTCTCTGCAGCAGAATTTGTAAGAGAGGACTGAATACCTAAAGTCCTGGGAGAACAGGAGTCTGGATACCACCTCCGTGACCTCCCATCTATGCTACGATCTATGGTGTCTGGCATGGGAAGATCTGCCACAGCCTGGGAGAAGGGCTCAGGAGCTTCGCACCCTGGGCCTATGTCCTCGGCTTCCCTTGCCTCTTCCCAGGCTGCACTGCTTGGAGAATGAAGTAGAAGGGAAGGAGTAGGGTGTCTTCAAGAAACCAGTCAACCAAAAGGAGGAGCATTGAGTTGTCCTCTAAGGATGGTGTCTGGATCTGTATCATGAAGGTGGGGGCAAGCCATGCCAACTCCCTGAGAGAATTCCTACAGGCCTTAGCTTTCACTGTGCAAGAATTTTCCTGGATTTGCATAGGGAAGAAATCAAGTTTTTTGATGTTGAAAATGTTGCCCTCATTTTAAACAATACTTCTCTGTCCTGTTTGGCATTTTGTGTGTGTGTGTGTCTATTCTTTTGTCCTGAGCTGCTCATTCTCTCACCCTCCTCCTCTTTTTTTTCTTTTATTTATTCTTTCCTTTTCTTCTTTTTAATTTTGAGAATTGAATCCAGGCTTTCCTGGCAAGCAAGTGAAACATTGCTACAGAGCTGCATCCTTACCCATTATCGTTTGAGATGAATTTTGCTAAGTTGTCCAATCTTTCCTTAGACCTGAGCTTGCAATCCTCCTGCATCAGCCTCCTGAGTAGCTGGGATAGCAGATATTTCTTTTTTTTTTAATTGAAGGAGATTTTGACATGACTAAATAACAGATAGGGTGCTACATTGCCAGTATTTTCAGATGTTAAAATTAATTTTGTTGGCTGTTAAGAGACTATTCTTTGATGACTGTTTTGGTAAATTTTCCATGTTTTGTAGCTAACTGACCTTTTACAGATTTTTTTTTTCGGGATCAGGGTTCTAACTCATGACCTTGCACTTGCCAGGCAGGCACTTGTGCCATGGAGCTATCTCCCAGGCCCCTTTTATAGATTTTTAAGAGATTTACAGACCGTAGCTAAATAACTATGGTATTTTCAGAGAAGTTAATCTTGGAGCATTATAGTGGGTTAAATATACACACCATAAATTCCTACTGTAAATTTGTACTTTAGCAGAATAGTAGCTCACTGTGTATCTCAGTAACTGTGCCTGGAGCATACAGGAAGCAATCTTTGTGTTTACTCATGTGGTCCAACTAATGCGACTTGTGTCAATGGTTGAACGTGAATCATCAGGTGATTCAAGTTCCTGTGACAGTGAAGTGGAGTCAAAGAATAGATAAATGTAGACACAGTAAATGTAGGCCTCCCCTATTCAGAAGATTTAGATGATTCACATGATGAAGAAAGCAGCAGTATTAGTATGTATTTGACTAATGAAATGGTCATGCAACCAAATGGGATGATCCAGTGTTAGAACTAGGTCCAAAAATATAGTGAGGGTCTTGGTAAGTGTGGAACTTATTGGAAAGAATGCAGCACTGCCAGTCAGTGTTGGCCATTGTTTGCAACAGACAAAATCCTACAAGATTTTGTGAAATACATAAATGCTGAAATACAAGTACAATGTTATGCATGCAATGATACCCACTCTAAAGTGTGTTTATTATGACACCTCACTAGCTGAACTGAAAGCCTTGAAATGTAAAAGATTTATTGAGCTTGAGGTTTGTAGAATAACAATGACACTGAGGAGACTTGGTGTCCTTAAACATTGTCTGAGTTTGATGACAGAACCACCTGCTAAGAAAGAAAAAGAATGGATAATCTCACTGCTATCCACTCACTGTTTGAGAGGTTTGTTTCAAATTGTCAAGCAATTTATGCACCATCTGCATACATGACTATTGATGAACATCTTGCAGCATCTAGTGATTAATGTAGTTTTAGACCATATGTGCCAAAAAGCTTTCAAAATATGCTATAAAGATATATGCCATGGTAGCTCAAAGACATATTATACTTTCAAGTTAGAAATTTATCCTGGAACACAGCCGCAGGTCTTCATTCCTGTCATAATAAATGGAAGGATTTTGTGAACACATTTGCTTCCATCTCTCAAACTAATAGGAGTATGATACTCAACAATTAGCTTACTGGTTTCTGATTGATGTTACATTTGCTAACAGAGCACAGTTGCCCAGTGTAGGAACTGTATGCAAGAACAAGGCAGAAATTCTGAAGAAATGTCGCAATTTCAAAACAGAGAATTATAAGCACAATCTTTGGATTTCAGGAAGATATGGCATGGGCCCCGGATATGGTAAAGAAAATCTGGTGTCACTGATGTCAACATTGCACAATGATAGAAAGATTAATAGAAAAACTGTTACAATTGGGCAGGCCAAATGGCGCTCTGTCACTCTTTACTGATGTCAGCACTCTGCCCGACCTCTTAAGTTTAAGCCTAAATAATCATTGGAATGGTGGCTTGCTTAGGGGCTAACGGAGAGAAGGGAGGTGGCTCACACCAGTGGCCTTTTTTAGAGTTATGAAAGTGTAGAGAATCACTAAGTTGAATAGTTTTAAACCGTACTAATACCTCCACAAATCTGAAGCCTGAGATGGTAGCTTTTTACTACAAACCCAGATGTGGTATTACGTTGTCTCTTGAAACACAATGTGTTAGCCAATGGTTGTGTTTTATTAAATCCTAAACACATATAAAATATCATGCAAGAATTTTTCTTAGGGGATTTGCACTGGAACTTATGAAAGATTATTTATTTTTTTTCACATTTTATTTTTATTTATTTTTAAAATTTATTTTCAATAATATTAATGTGAAAGAAACAGCCATGAGACAGTTTCACAATAGGTTAGAGGGCCAGACATAATAATTAATACATTGCATACTGTTGTCATCATTGTAGTTGTTCAGAGTGGAAGATCATTTATAACAGAAGAAGAATAAAATGTTTCTGCTTGGGGCACTATGCGAAACAAATTATGGAGGGCACTGGTAATCTGGTGGGTGAACAGGCAGGTACACCATCACAAAAGGCCTGCAAGAACAACAGGAAAACTGCAAAGATGACAACTATGCCCTACAAAAAACGACAGAAAAATAAAACATACATGCTATCAGTGTAAGCAATTTTTGTAGATGGAACATGCAGTTTTCGTGTGTGAAGACTGCCTCAGGTGGGGCAATTTAAGCAGAGTATTTCTGTAGTAGACTTTGATTTGTGCTTACATTGTAGTTTACATGAGCTTTATTTCTGATGTTATCTTTTAGGTTTTCTAAGCAAGTAAACAGCTGATGTAAAAATGTTGATTATA
Source organism: Capromys pilorides (assembly GCA_004027915.1). Classification (NCBI taxonomy): domain Eukaryota; kingdom Metazoa; phylum Chordata; class Mammalia; order Rodentia; family Capromyidae; genus Capromys; species Capromys pilorides. The sequence continues at coordinate 23,959 of PVKN010009023.1, forward strand.
AACATTCACTGCGTATTTGATATTTTGTTTTACCCATATCTTATTTTCCTGATAAATGCACAATGTATAACATGGTACAAATCTATCGAACAACAAAGACAACAAAAGTGACAAGAATGGCCTGTCACACAGGAAAGGAAAGAGAAGTGTATGTGTTACCAGAGCAAGAAAGATGTGTGAAACATAAAATTTTCACGTATGAAGACTACTTGGGGTATGACAGGTGAAGAAAGATTATTATTATTATTTATTTATATATACATATATATTCATTTTAATGAGAAAAAAGATAAAATAGCAATGAAACAGTTTCAAAACAAGTTAGTAGGATGATT
>PVKN010009024.1:0-24298 GCA_004027915.1 Capromys pilorides
GGTCAAGTGGTCAAGGAGGAGAAAGAAGAAAAAGAGAGGAGAAGGGAGGAGAGGGCAGGAGGGGAGGATAGGGGAGGGAAAGGGGAAAGGGAAGGAGGGGAAGGAAGGGAAGGGAGAGGAGAGGGGAGAGGAGAGGAGGGGAGGGGAGGGGAGGGGAAAGGAAGGGAGGGGAAAGGAGAGGAGAGAGACAGCGAGGGAAACAGAGAGAGTCAGAGACAGAGAGGGAGACAGAGAGACAGAGACAGAGAGGGAGACAGAGATACAGAGATAGATAGGGAGACAGAGAGAGACAGAGACAAGGACAGAGAGGGAGACAGAGAGAGACAGAGACAGAGAAAGAGACAGAGACAGACAGACAGACAGACAGACAGACAGACAGACAGGAGAGGAAAGGTGAGAGGAGAGAAGAGGAGGGAAGTGGGGAGGACAGGGTAGGAGAGAGATCCCAGGCCAGGGTCTTGGGGGGAAGGCCCTATTGTAATGGAGCCAGCCACAGAAGAAATCCCATTTCTAGAAGAGAGAGGGTCTCAGAGTTGGGTAATCTGCACATGCTGGGAGCAGCCCCCGGGAGACTGTTCAGCCTTGCATTTTTATCTGACTTAACATTCCACTGGGACTTCCTGAGTTATTCAAGAGCAAGACAAGTCAACCCTGGGGTCCCTATCAGAAATCACAAATACCAACCCAGATTTAGTACTATTAACCATGAACTTCACTGTCTTATCATAGCTGGAGCAACGTAAGGCCAAGGGGAGTTCAGCTTTAAAACATCCAATTTCTACCCACACTGCTCCACTGCTCCTTCTCTTTCTCATACTCTTTGGGAACAGGTGGGCTGAGTGTGTAACGCTTGATGAGAGCGTGTTGGGGGACTCCCTGTGAGGAGGATATTTAATCACTTGTCTGTTTAACTCCAAGCCAAGGTGCAAATCTGGCCCAAGGTGTGTTGTTTTAATAATAAATCAGAAGCGAGCGCTCACAATTCCTTAATTATGTATATTTTTCTCAGGAAAAGTTTAAGGACCCCAGCAGGTGCTTGCTCTCTGGGCCTCATTACTGTTGACAAAGGTAGGATTTATGCGTTCAGAGCAGCATGTGGCAAAATGTGCGTAGGGGCTGGGAGGCTGCTCAAGTTTACCCCTGCTATTAAAATGTCACCTTAGGGTAAATAATATGTGTTAACACACCAGACAAATCTCCCAGGCTTGGTTCTTTTACCTGGTCTGAAAATAATTTAACAGCTTGTAACAACTTCATGACCAAATGTAGTGAGTTATTTAGTTTTTCTTAAAAAAAAAACAAAAAAACAAAAAAAAACTGTGACACATTTTCTCAACCTTATTATTACATCTCAATTAATTCAATTGTGAGCACACATTATTAAAATGAGAACATCTTGCTTTTAGTACTCCTGGGAAGTGTGTTCCCAAATCATTGCATTAAGTGAACTCTTACTGCATCAGGAGCTGTTCAAAAGGCAAAGGGAACTTTTCTTTGTGGGGGTCTTGTTAACACCTCATTGTGAATACTGGATATATCTTGTAACTTTTGGCAGCTATAAGGACTGGAGGATATGCTCAGTAGCCAATACCAGGATTTGGTTCAACAGAATGCCTGTTTCCAACACAGCCTCTCACTGGCTTTTCCACTATAGAATTTGCGAGGAATGTGTGGCACTTCCCCAGGCTCCTTTGCAGCTATGTCTTGTGATCTGGATCTGTTTAGTGAGATATAATTATAAATGTTAAGGGTGGTTGTGGGAGATTTTATGGAAAGCTTTTGCATTCCTAAAGGCGATAAGATAGATGAGGCTGACATCACTTCTTATCTTCCTGCCTTAAAATGAATGTGATGTTTAAACAGCAGCAGCCAACCTGTGCCCATGAGGCAAGGAACACGTGGAAGACAGCCACTTGCTAAAGATGATTAAGGGAGAAGAGACATGACATTATTAGACAGCTGAGGTGGTGCTAGCAACTGTTTGTTAGATTTCTTACTAGTAATAAAAATAATCTATTGCAGCTTTATAGTTGGGTTTTACAGCTTACCATATTTGATTCTAAGGAAAAACATAACTGCTTCAAGTGGATCCAAGTTTAAGCTGCAAGATATTTGGTACTTACAGATAGGATTCAATCCTATGTTTGTGCTTCCCTTCTTTTCTTCCCTTTATCCTTCTACCCATCTGCCCATTGATATGTCCACCCAGCAAACATTTAGTACCTACAGTGTGCTCTCTCTCTCTTTCTCTTTTTTTGTGGTTCCAGGGATCAAACGTGGGACCTTGCAATTGGCAGGCAGGTCCCTATGCTGCTGAGCTGCCTCCCTGGTCCCAGCATGCTCTCTTGATGCTCAGGGCAACAGTAGGCAACAGACCAGTCGCTTCCCCTCTGGAGCAAAGCATTTCAGAGAGGGATTGATGATACACATGAACGGATGAACAAGGTAATCTCACCATAGTGAATGCTAAGTAGAAAATGAAATGGTAAGACAAGATGGACCAGAAGAGAGAACAATAGATACAGAAATCAAAGAAGATTTTCCTGAGGAAGTGACATTTTTGCTGAGTAATTAATGAGAAGAAGCTAGTCCAAAATCTTGGAAACAGCATTCTAGACAGAGGGAAGAACAAATGCAAAGTCCCTGAAAAGAGAAAAGCCTTCATCTGGTTAAGGAGGTGAAGGAGGAAAGTAGCTGGACAGTTAAGATAAAGAGGATGGGGAAGACTTGAGCTTGGTGTAAGGCAAAAGAAGCCAGGCTATGTAGGGCTCTGAAGGACAGAGTCACTTATGACAGTGGCCCTAGGAAGCACGCAGACTTGTGGTCAAGTATGAAAATTCTGATTGAGTTATAAATGAAGAAAAGCCAGCTTTGCTTTCTCTTGAGCCACTGCATTTCAATTGCAGAGGTATTCTAGGAGTCTTTCTGGGGTCTCCATCCCAGAAAATCCCTAAACCTGCAGATCTCTATTAGGCACCCAACTTTGACCACCAGACCTTTGCCTGGAGAAAGTACTGTGAAACAGCCCACAGATTATTTGGAACTCTTATATTGCAAGTCATAGAAGCCCAACTTGAATTAGTTTAAACAAAAATGGATTTGGGGGTTAGGGGACATAACTATAACTAAATTATCTCACCAGAAGGGAAAAAAGTGGAACTTTTTATTCACCAATTACCTATCTGTCTCTGGTTGGGATCTGCCTGAGGGGAAGATTTCAACTCGTCTTGTTTGGCTGGGTGAAAACCTCCAGGCAGTAATTCTCAGTTATTTTCAAGAGGCAACTTTAGACTCTGGAGGTGAGAGTCCAGAGGCTGCCCTAGGGCACCCTCAATATCTTCAGCAGTGCTGATGGGCAAAACTCCTTGGCTTTCCTTAGTGTGCTCTAGAGAAGATGACAGGATCATAGCCCTGCTTCTTCTTGCATTTTTATAATGATATTCTTGTTTCTCTGCTGATTTGACTTGGCTAGTTGCTCTGAAATAGGACTTGGGAGACTTTTTTTGTAAAAGACCAGATAATAAATGGTTTAGCCTTTGTGGCCTGTGTCACAAATACTGAACTATATTTTCACAACATGAGTGCAGCCATTGGTGATACTTAAAGAATTTAGTATGGCTATATTCTAATAAAACTTTATTTACAAAAACAAGCAGAGTGTTGAGGCTATAGTTTTAATGTGGTTTGATTATTTCCACCAAGGTCATGTATTGCAATATTGAGCCCCATCGTGGTGATGATAAGAGGTGGTGGGACCTCAGAGAGGTGGGGCCTAATCAGAGGTCATTATGGGTGCATCCCCTATCTCAGTACAGCTTCTGGTCTCACCATGTAGTCTATACCTCTGACACATGTTCCCACTATGGGGCTGCCATCCACCGTGATGTGATGCAGATAGGGGACCTTTGCCAGAGCCCACACCATGATGTTTAGACTTAGTCTCTAAAATCATGACCCAATTTATGTAACCTCTGGGTTTTTGTTATAATACAAATTGACTATTACAGTTGGATTTGGCATATGGGATATTGTTTACTGATTGCTGCTTTAGAATACTCTCCATGTTGATCGTTCTAAAAAAAAAAAAAAGAGAAAGTTCTGTCCTAAGATAAAGAAGTGACTTTCTCCACGGACAGTGGATCTGCAAGTTGGGGATGTACAGGTGAACTCTTTTACTGGTGGGATGGTGAGTGTAGAGTCATTTCAAAGGTGAAATCTATGGAAATCAGTGCTTGATCATCCAGTAGCACCATAGTCCAGTCTTTAACTTTATTTGGGTACTCCCATTTGTAAATTCCTTTCAAAATTCCTAGAGGACAGATATGCTCCTCCCATTGTTTCTCTGGTGACTTCCTTATGCCAGGCAGTGCAGTGTCATTGTACGACTATCCATGAAAATGAAAGTACTGGCTAATCTTATGATTCTGCCGGTTGTTACTCCATTAAGTTAACCTTCTCTAGGACCTATAAAATTTGTACTTGTCATCCTTCATACAACCTTGCCTGATTGCTCTTTAGTTTGTCCTGTGGATTAAATGTATTCATGGGAAGATGATATGACAAGACGATAGAAGCCCATGGCCAAACAAGTGGGAAAATGAGTGCCATTCCAACCATGCTGGCTTCCGGGGTGTCTATGAGAGACATTCATGAACTTTCATAGGTCCCAACAGTGAGATCATCTATATGTGTAATTTTGTGATGTCAGTGTAATGTATCCAAGCCCTCCTTGTTTGCTTATGTACATAAAACTTTCTAGCTTTGCCTGACCATGGAACACTTACAGAGCAGAATCCAATAGCATGACACTTCCTCTGTTATGTTGCATTTTCTTGTTGGCTTGTGACTCTGCCTCAGTGAGCTCTCTTCAACATAACATTTAAAATTGGAGAAAGTGTCAATTTTCAAGACAAAGTGTTGGACACAAATTGTGCGGAGGATAAGAAAAAGTCTGGAATCCATGAACATGTTCAGAATAATGGGAAATATTATTATAAATCAAAAAGTAATAGAAAAAATACAACATGTTCCTGAAAATATAATGTAAAAACCTCTCTTCTGCTGACCTGTATGGGATAGGTTGAGACAGAACTGGGATGATATTAGAAAGGCTGGTACAATGCTGTGTAGGGAATCTTCTGAGAGGCTGGAGTGAATCTTCAAAGATCCTGGAGGCATGACACTGTTGGGACACTGTTGGCTGATTCCCTAATGAAAGTTGTTGTTGATCAAGATATCCAAATAGAGTAGGCCTTCTGATCAGCATAAATCTATCAAATGCCTACTGTGTGTGAGGCACTGTTCTGGTGCTTAGGATATAGCAGTAAACAGGACAAACTCCCTGCCCTCACAAAGCTCATTTTCTACAGAGGAGGTAGTACAAATAAGTAAGCAAATGCAGAATCTGTTAGGTGATGGAAGATTTGGCAGACTGAATCACCTGAGGATGGGATACATAGTACGTTGCATTTTACAAAAAGCACCCAGGAAAAACCTTACTGACCTGTTAGCATTTCAGCAGATACTGATGGGAGGAAATGAGGTACGTGGCTATCTGGAGAATGACTGGTGTGGTTCAGAGGGGAAAGCAATTAGCAGACACTGAGGAACAGCTTTTGGCTACCAAAGATCAAGTGAGCCCAGGAGTAAAAGAATCAGATAGCAGGTAGAAGACAGGTCACCTAGGGCAGTGTTGGCAAACCTCTTAGAATGTTCAGTGACATAAACAGCCTGACAGAATGCACATGCCATAAACTCACCCCCACTGACCTAGGGCATGTGGGCTTGGCTAGGAGTATGGATTTCCTTCTAGGTCTGAAGAGGAACCACAGAAAGTTGAGGAGCTGAGAGTGACATTGATTTTTTTCTGTGTCTTAGGAGTTCTACCACAGCTGCTGCCTGGGGACCTATGTTAGTCAGCTTTTCACTACTGGATGGAATGCCTCAGAAAAGTAGTTTTACAAAGGTTTACTTTTGATCATAGTTTTAAAGATTGCAGTTCATGTCCTGTTGCGTCCAAGAAAGAAACATGGGCAAAAGGCCATGTGGTGAAAACCTATACACCTAATCTCAGCCAGGAAGCAGAGACCTAGGCACAGAGCCATAGAGCAAGGATCCAGGGACCAGAAATGTCTCGTGATCTCCCCCTGTAGCTAGGCTCCAGCTCCTGTTTGTACTATCTCCCAATAATAACAGCAAATTTAATACCTCATTAATAGATGATCCACTGATGAAGATAGAGTCCTTAGGATCCATTCACCTTCCCTAAAGCCCCATCTTCTTAATACATGAGATTTTGGGGAGAATTTTTATTTCTAAGGCTTAAGAAGACCTGACTGCTCTTGAAGGCTGATGGACAGTTAGATGGCTATTGAAATGATGATAAGCAGTTAGGGTGTGTGGTTCAGAGTGGCACTGCTGGAAGATATAAATACAGTCAGGTACTCAATATGCTTTAAAGCTAGAGCAAGTGGGGTTTTCTGTAAGTCAGTTGCTAAGGCTTGAGAAATACACTAAAACTAAGACTTGTTGGCATTTGACCAAATTGATTTATGAGAAATTGAAAGAATTTAGATCTTGCCTCAGAATCAAGCTCCATCTGAACTTTGTTTGCCCCTTCCTGATGCATGAAGAGGCTTTCCACAAATTTCCTTTATCAATCTAAACAAACCTACCAAGAGGTATGCAATTGCTTCAGATTTCCCAGTGAAATTTTATTAACCAGAGAAGACTAAAGTCATGTTGCAGCAGGAAAGACTGAAGTTTGTCTCCACACCTGGGGCATTTGACATGTGTTGTACACCATTGTTCTGTTTTAATACCAGAGAATTACTCTCAAACATCACAGACCAAACAATGTTTGTCCCAGGCTATTGAATGCTCTCTAAACCCATTGAGTTGCCCTAAAAATCATTTATGATACCTCAAAATGATATACACTTTGTATTCTCCACCTGTCCAATAGAAACAGGATATATAAGCTTCTGAATCATTTGGGGTTCAGTGCATTATGTGATTGCCTCTTGCATATGATAAATGTATGTGCTTCTTTTTCTCTATAATCTGTTTCTCTCTGTTTATTCCAGTGAACTCTCAGGAGATAGAGAGAAAATTTTCCCTTGCCTCTGCATTTGGTTGAAAAGAAAAAAAATAAGAAGGATCAAGACTGATTGTGAGATTTTTGACTGTGTGCACCTGAATGGATGGCATTTCTTGAGTCAGGAGGGGCAGTGAGAAGAGCAGAGTGAGACCAGGATTTGGCATTACATAGGCTGAGTTTCAGAGTTGTGCCTTAGTTACTTTTCTCCTTGCTGAGACAAAATAACAAACACCAAAGGCGAAGGTTTAATGGGCTCACAGTTTTTGGAAGTTTCAGTTCATAGTTGGCCAGATCCAAAGCAGCAGGATATAGCAGAAGAGCTTTGCTAAGGAGAAAAAGTTCATGGCAGGCAGAAGGCAGAGAGCAGTGAGCTATAAGTGATGACCTTTCTGTTCCTCATGTGTTATCCCTAAAGGCAAATAACACTCACATCCTTCATCCTAGCATTGCACCATGAATCAAACCCAACATCACGCACCCGAGGTCTGGCTACTTCAAAGCAACCCCACCCATCACCATATGAAGTTCTAGACATGAGGCAGAACAAGACTCAAAGCAAGTGAAGTGTCAAGTTGGAAGCTGGATAGGGGAGCTTGAGTTCAGAGTAAAGGGTCAGCCTGGAGACTTGTCCTTAGTCCTCTCACTCCTTGTCTATATACACTATCCACAGAGCCTCAACCAATTTCATCACCTTGAAAACCATCTGTCTAAGTCTTAGCTACTCCCATATTTGGAAGTCAGAAATCAAATAATCCATAGAGTAGGGGTTCTCAGGGGGCAGTGATTTTGCTCCTAAGGACGTTTGGTTGTAGTTAAAGATTTGCCTTAGTTGCCACAATGAGAAATGGTGTACTACCTAGCAGTGAGTGCAGTCCAGGGTTATTAGTATACATTTTATTAGGTGCAATGGAGCACCCTATTAGATGGACTTATCTGGCCCCAAATCTCAGTTCCACTGAGGTTGAGAAGTTCTACACTGAAGGAGTTGGAGCAAGTGTGACCAAAAAAGTGCTAGGGAGGAACTGACAGACAACTCGCTTGTACGTCTTTGTATCCTTATTACTGGAGTACTTCAGAAAGCTCCAGCTCCTATGTAGAGGAAATCTGAGATTAGTTTAGATCAGTAACAGCTTCTACAAATCTCCTCCCTGCTTAACCTCAATAAAGTTTTATAGGATGGAATTTTATTCTCCACTTCTAGCGCCAGAAAGGATAATATTCCATCTTAAGGAGCCTTTCCCATCAGCAGTGTTCTCTACTGCAGCACTGTGAGATTATCTAAAATGACCTCTATTGTCTCCCAGTCTTTTACTCAGCCAAGATGCTGTCACTGAGTGCCTTCTATGTACCAGGAATAGTGCTAGTTTCTAGGGGTAAAGCTGTACTATTGCAATACTTTGTCACTCTTCTCATGGATATCCACCTTTAGTGTGGAAGATACTCAGAACATGTGGCTACTGACACAGGAAGCAGAAGTGAAGATGAACGTTGTGAAGAAAGCATGAAGCCAGGCAGAGAATGACAAAGCTGGAAGGTGGCTTATCTCTGGGGGTGATGTTTGAACAAAGACTTGAAAGATAAGAAACCAGTCAGCTAATATGCAGGGGGAGGGAAATTTTTCTTAAAAAGCGTGGAATCTCTTGCTAGGAAATGTACACACAAAAGGAAGAGAACGAGTCCAGTATAGCTAAAAATTAAGAGAACCAGGCAGAACGTGGTATCAGATAATGTCAAGGAGGTAGGCAATAACCAGGCAGGGCTGGGAATTCCAGAGCAAATTATGGGCTCTATACTGAAGACAGTTGTGAGCGAACAGACACCTAGTCATAAAGCAAGGCATTCGGGAAGGGACATATAGGATGACTGGGAAGGAGCAGGGTAAAGGGACACAGAAGTTATTACTGTTAGTACTTCAAGGTGCACAGGCCAGATCATTACCATATAGTTGAAGGATCATTTTCTTTGGTAGGGGCTGCTTTCAGGAAGGACAAAATGTTAGCCACCTCTCAGAAATGTACACCCAAGCTGGCCCTGCATGTGTTCACTCCCCTCTGATGCTTCATCTCTGAAAATTGGTCAGTTTTTTATCTACTTTTGGGCACATGTCAACTTCACTAGCCCACGACATCCTCTTACATGCTTTAATTAGGTGGCGTTGGGTTTGGATGATTCCACTAAGAGTGTGAGAGTGAAAATAGTAAGTAGGAAATTAACTATTTAGCTCTGATCTCTAATTTCTTGTGGTAAAACAGAGAACAATGAAAATACTGCAGGAGTTTTTCAGATCTTAAGATTAAAGAAAGTGTTTCACTAAGATAGTAATCAGTGGCACAGGAAATTTTTTTTTTCCTTCAGAAAAGAAGGAAGAAAAATCTAATGAGGCTGTTGCAGTTCTTTCTTTTGTTGCCACAGTGTCTGCAGGCCCCGGGATGAAAGGCTTTTTACGGCTGCATTAATTCTGATAAGCAAGCTTTGTATCAGGAAAGGGAATCACACAGGATGGGAGGGCTGTGGAGAAGAGAGAGGCTTTCAGTGACAGCCCAGAAGGGGTTCTCAGTGTGGCAACTAGTGCAGTTTGTTTTGTTGCCACTGCTGTCCTCCCTGCCCTTGTGTTGTCCTGGCTGCACTCGGGCCAAGCACAATGCCCACTGAATATTCCTGAACCTCTGTGGCTCACCCTGAGGCTCTGGGGTTTCCTATGGGTTGTCTGCCCAGTGGATGGCTCCCTAGCTAGGGTCACACAGGTGCTCTGATGGGAAAGAAGATAGTTAGCATTTGCATGCTGTTTCCAGATGGCATTGACTTGGGCTGGTGAGATAGCTCAGAGGACAAAGCACTTGCTTAGGTAGGTGGAGGGACCAGGGTTTGATCCCTGGCACTGCATGTCCTGCTGGCCCCGCCCCTGGGTGCACTGAGCTGGTGATGCAGTCCCGGCGTAGTGGTGCACTCTGGAGGGCAGAAAACAGGAAGATAACTATGAGTCCAAGCTGCATAGTGAAATCCTGCAAAAACAAACAAACAAACAAAAACAAATAAACAAACAAATCCAGAAAGCACTGCCTTGACCACACCCCAGAATGAGTACCCATCTTTTATAAATATTGTATTTAGCATGTGAGCACCGACATATATATTTTGTGGTCTTAAAAGTATTTTTGTTGGCTGCAAGTACTGTAAATATACATCAAGGCAATGTGGTAAAAAGAACAGATAAAATGGGTTTGGGAAATGTTGATAATTACTGAAGCTGAGTAATGGATATAAGGTTCATTATACTACCTGATACTCATGTGTGTTTGAAAATACCTCTTATAAAAGGCTAAAATAAGTTAAGCAAACACACCACTATTTTTATTGTCTGTTCGATTATTATTTTTTATTTTTATTTTTATGTATTAAGTACAGGGTCTACAGGGTCTCACCGTACAGATTGGACTCATAGTGATTCTCCTGCTTTCAGCATCTGAAGTGCTGGGATTATAGGCACATGTGTGCCACCATGCCCAGTCTCAATAGCCATCTCAGCACGTCCCAGGGTAGGGCCTGCATGGCACTATGGGGATCCAACCCCGGTACCTGTGTCTGTCTAAGCAGGCACTTTAATCCACTGAGCCGTCTGGCCAGCCCTCCATTCAGTTTTTAGAAAAGACTTCAGACCTCTTACCACCACTGAGGACCAAGCTTGACAATTCTGCAGACATACAAGAGTGAAAGCATTCTGGAAGGCTGATGGGTATCCTGGGAACTGATAAGGTGGAAGGTTTCGTTGTGGACTTTACCTGACAATTGCACATGATCACCCTTTAGTCTTTCCCATCTTACTGTGTCTCCAAAGACTTGAGGTACCTGCAGCTACTCTCCCTGATAGATGCTGGACTGGTTGGAAACCCAAAAATATTCCAGTTTCTGGGTTTTGGCTTTTGCCTTAGGCTCCACTTAGCCCTTTCTCCACAGCCTACTCTCCATACTGAAAACAAAGCTTTCCTTGATGACCCCAAGTTAAAGAGAGTTATTCTTTCCTGCTTTGCACCACACTAACAACATTGGCTTCTCTTCATTTGCTATTGCAATTGACTGCAGGGTCCTTGGGGATGCAGTGTTCTGATTAGGAGATATTACTTGAGGAGAGACTTGGGGTCCCCATAAACAGCCATTAGTCTCCTCTGAAGTGGGCTCAGGCTGCAGCTCCAGGTGCTCTCTTCCCGGGCCCCCTTGCCCAACAATGGACTTTCCTAATGTCATGGAGGGAAAGGCTGAGTGTTGCCATTTCAAGACCAGAAACGTGAAGACTATTGACCTCTCTCGAGCACAGTCATGTACAAGCCCAACTCTCTGCACTTAATTTATCTAAAGTTGAGGTGCAAAACCTGTAATTTCCTGCCACTGAAAAAGGCCTGGATCTAATTGGTCAGGTTCCACAAACCTAACTACTTAGCGTGTTTTGCTATAGACTGGGCCCAGCTACTTTATGTGCTATAAAAGTGTGATAAATGTAAGGAGGGAAAGGGAGGGAGATGTCGCCATCTCTGCTTAGTTGTGACACTAATTACCAGAGACACATCTGAACACATCTGGTGTACTGGGGACTGTGGCAGCCAGAACCTAGCTTATCCCTAGTGACGAGCTGTCAGAATCTAGACCTTCTTGGCAGTGGAAGAAAGCAGAAGCATCCTCTCCTATTAGTGATCATTGTGCAGCACAGGGTATAGGGGGCATCTTCTAATTTGAAGAAAAACTATCTGAGGCAAGCTTGGCCTGTCCCTGGAGGAAGGCCCATGTAATAACCTAGGTAATGGGAGTGTCTTTTCTCTTCCTTTCTTTCTCGTTAAGGCTCAAAGAATTAAATGACAATTTGGAATGCCAAGAAATCCTTCAAGGGTGTCTTTTGTCTCTAGAACCGTTTGAAAATAAGAAGACAAATGCCAACTACTGCTGTTGTTCCTGGATGTGGCTATTGGGCTGTTCAGAATCCCCATTAGAGTAGCTTAGGGTTGACACCTAAAGTTTCAGACAAGTTTTTCATCTAGAGACATGTGTGAAGACCACATTTTGTGCAGACCCCTTGGAAGGCCCAAGAACCTACTAGTGTCTCCTCAGGAGCCAGCTGGGAGATGGGCAGCTCCTTGAGTCAGTTTCATAGTCCATGAATTCCAGGGCTCCAGAGAACATAAGGAGCACCATTGTTTTGTGTACCATCAAGCAAGAAGGCCCATGACCTGTGCTATCACTTACATTTTCCTTTACACATTGAAGTATTTATATTATTGAAGGCACATAGATGTATTTTTCATCCTGTATTATTTTTCATATGCACAAATAGAAAAATATGAGCTAAGTAAATTGGTTAAAATATTTCTTGAACTATATATATATATATATATATATATATATATATATAACATATAATATATATTATATTATACACATTATATATGATGTTATAATATATATGTATATAAAATTTATAGTAAGATCCTTTGATCCTGGGTTCTGGATAATGCTTCAGTGGTGCAGCCTTTCTTAAATGATGAGCTCCACTATTGCTACTGTGATCATTGTACCTGCCAGTACCGATGTCCTAACACAGGTGATCTCAACTTTGTCTCTACTCCACCTGGCCAGAGCAGCATCATCTAACCCAGATCCCTACTTCAGAGGGCTATAATATAAAAAAGGAAAAATAAGATGAATTTCTGAGTTGAGATAAAGTGACAAAAGTGTTACTGAGTGCTAGGAGTAAGGGAAAAACACATGCTGGGGTCCACGGAGGAGGCTCTCTGCAGGTGGGCATCATCAGCCTGGAGAAGGCAGGCTTGGAGCTGGGCCATGATGCAGTGTAGAGAGGAGCGCAAGGGTGGAAATGTTGGTACTGGCTGTTCTGAGGTGCATAGTAGTGGAAGAAACCTGGATCATAGAGAGTTCTGGGGTGAGTTAGTTCAGAGAGCAGTGAGGACACCCTGAAATTCCTAGTCTGGCAGCACTAACTGGAGAAAGGCTTCGGGAAGAACACTGCATCGTGAAGAGCAGCCATAGCAAGGGCAGCATCTAGTAGGCTATGGAGGGAGCTGATGGTTGGGCATGAAGACCGGGAGCTGCACGGTTGGTGAAGGTGAGGAGTTTGAGGTACTATCCAACCTCAGGCATGCTGAAGCTCTTTCTCTGTGGGCATCAAAGGCTCAGAGGTTCTTGTCCCATGTCTACTTTCCAGTCCAAGAGCCATTTCATTTTCCAAGACACAAAGACCTTCAGGCTGGATTCAGGCCTTCCATGCATAGGACAGCATGCTGCCTGCCTGCCTGCCTGCATGCAGAAGGATTTCTATGCATTCATGACAGACCACACCTGTGTCCTCTAGAATAGCACTGGGCTGCCTCTATGAGAGTTGGCAAATTCTCAGGGAGACATTCTGTGCTAGCTGTGTTGCCCAGCCATTCCTTCCCCCAAGACTGACCAAAGTAGCTTCCTGGCTAGAGGTGGAAACACAAACTAAATCATCAGGAGACTCCAATGCTGGAGCCAGAGAGAGGGGAATGCCAAGAAAGCCACAAAAGAGGTGTGCTGTCAGCTTGTGTTCCCCCATAACCCACAGATTCCCAGGGAAGCTCTCCTGCTTTCTTGGGCTGCCTTCTGGTATGATACAGCCATTCTCTGCAAGGACTGTCTAGAAGCCATTAAGCTTAGGTCTGTTATGACTGAAGACAGATTTAATTCACCCCAGAGGTGAGAGCTAAATGCGCTGATTAGCTGCACCATCCTTCCCACAAAGAAGAGTGGCTGAAGGGTGTGTTAACTGCTTAATTTTTAGATGGGGTTTAAAATAAACATCTCTTTAAGTTTTGAAGGCTTAATGAGTCATAAGATCATCCTAAATTATATGCCACTATAATATTCAATTCTGCATGTTTCCCCACCTTTCCCAGCGTGCTGGGATTTCTTAACTCTTATCAGGGAGGACTCAAGTTAACTGATGGTAGAAGGCAGCTGGCATTTGTAAAGAACTATTTCTCTAAATGAAGGTGTGTGCCGTACCAAGATGCACATGTCTGGAGGCATCTGAGTGTGTTTGTGCATGTGTGTGGGTGGAGGAATGTGGGTTGAGAGATGTGCTGTCCTCATGGACACCACCATTACTGGTCATTTCAGAAAAGGGGATGCTCAGTCTGAGCAGTGCCTCTCCAAGGCGGCTTTTGAGCCAAAGATAAGGGCATGTGATGGTGTTCATAGACCCTGATCTGGCATGAAATGTCAGGCATAAAGCATGATGCCTGTTGCTAACACTGGATTGAAAAATCCCTTGAGCCCCTACCTAGTAAAAACAAAAAAAAATTGTGTGTGTGTGTGTGTGTGTGTGTGTGTGTGTGTATGTGTGTGTGTGTGTGTGTGTGTGTGTGTGTGTGTGTGTCTGCAGAGTAATCCCAGTGCATACTGCTGAGATGAGGACAATCGGTGTGTAGCTGTGTGGCCACACCTCCTGAGAGGCCACCAAGCCACCGCAATAGAACAGGGAAATGGCTATTTCTCCTTGTGGGGTTCATGCCATTCAATTTCAATAGTAAGTCTCTTGGATGTTAATTTGTGACAATGACTTGTTTCTAGGTAGAAAATTTAAATAAGACAGTCGAGCTGTGCAGTCTGCAGTGAGGCAGGGTCTGAGCCTGAGCTCTGTGCTCTGGTTTCAGGCATTCTGCCTAACCCTCTGGCACACAGCCACAACTCAGCTTGAAGTTGCTGTTATTTCTGCAGAAGATGGATGTGAGATTCCTCTATGAATGAGTCAGAAATGTGAGAGGTGGCAACAATCTTAGAAATGAGGGCAGGGAAAAGGAAGAGTTTTGGCAAAGGCAACTCACAATCTTAAGTCTCTTGACTTTTGCCTGGCGACTTGGCAGCCTTTTCTCTGCCCTGTCTGGTGTTACCTTCAGACAGTTTGGATGACATCTCCATATTGCAGTGGGCAAATATTAAAACAACTGCCCAGGCAGGCACATACTGTGGGGACCATTTTAACCTTGGAGATTTTGTGAAAAAGAACTATATTGCCAACTCGCTAACCCCTATATTTATCACCATCTGACTTATCCACTTGTTATCTTATTGGTTTGTGGATTACTGCTGAAATTACTCATTTTTCCTATCTGCTGATTATTTCTTCTGCTAGAATGCAAGTACCGTAAGGGCAGGATCCTCTGTGCATTATGTGCACTGATGCATTTTATGCACACGTCCAACTGAGCTGGAAAGTACTGGTTGTTGCTAAATATTTGTTTCAAGAAGTGAAATGAACAACACACACACACACACACACACACACACACACACACACACACACTCCCATTACATTTCACTTTAGTAAGCAAGCTAGAAACATGCCAACTTAACGAAGCTCAATAACCATTAGTCCCAGGAACAATGGGTTGTGACACAGGTTCAAATTCTAACTC
Organism: Capromys pilorides; assembly: GCA_004027915.1. Classification (NCBI taxonomy): domain Eukaryota; kingdom Metazoa; phylum Chordata; class Mammalia; order Rodentia; family Capromyidae; genus Capromys; species Capromys pilorides. The sequence goes on from PVKN010009024.1 coordinate 15,541, forward strand.
TACCACTAGAAGTTGTTTTTTATCCCTGTTTTGTACATGAGGGAACAGAGATGAGAATATCAGCCAAATAGGATTGTAAAAGTGAACTGAAGTGGTGTATGTAAACACAGGATGCTGTTGGAACTATTCAAGCACTTTTTACATTAATCTCTCCCATCATTGCAGAGGTCTTGAATCAGTTGCTTTGATCCCATTGTAGGACATGAGAAGACTGAGGCCCAGAAAGATCAAGCAGTTCCAGCAGTTACACAGCTCACTAGTGGGGGAGAAGGATTACACCTCTAGCTTGAGAGGTTTTGCTCATGCCAAACTAGAAATTTCTGCCATCATAAATCCAACCTATTTCCAAATCCCGATGCCCTTTAGAGCCTCTGAGTGCTACCAGGGAGATTTGCCATACTGTCTTTTGTGGTGTGTCCTCTGAGTCAACAGCAGCTGCCATATTTGGATACTCCAATCTGCTGCGAATGCTGATTGCCTTTTTATTCAGACAGACACCATGTGCCTAATTTTTCTTAAAGGAAGGCCTTGAATATTCATAAGGAATATGTCTTTATGAATATCACAGTTGCTTTGTCTGTCACTGATGTTCTCTGCAATAATTAATATTAGCTATCAACTATATCAACTGGTGTCTGGTTGAAACCGTTAAAGAAATTCCAAGATTCTAATGAACTGCCACAGTATTTATCTCTTTTGGATTGAAATCTTAAATGTCCATTATATGGGGGAGCAGAGAGTGAATTTAGGATTATTCCTAATGTCTTGGGAATACTTCATCTAAATAGGAATTGCATCTTTAAAATTTCATAGGGGTGTGTGTGTGTGTGTGTGTGTGTGTGTGTGTGTCCTTGCTTGTTTTTCTGTGTGACTTCTTCAAGTTTCAGCCTCTGTCAAAGAGGCATATCACTTCAGACACACGTATGTGCACACATAATCAGATGTGAAGTTGAACTGACAGCAAGTCCCATATGATCAGAGATTTCCTAGTGGAGAACTCTGAATCGAAGAGGAAGCACATTTCCAGTGAGGAAGGGAGGCTATTTTTATGTGCATGCCATGAAATGAAAAATCCACATAGGTAGGGATAACAGGAAAGAGGTGAGGGCACAGCAGAGACCAAAAGGAGAGCCTGGTGTGCAGTCATGCCTGACGTGAGGGCAGGCAGGAGGCTCTCCAGTGCTTACCCTGGGGCTTGCCTGCTGCGCCGAGACTACTAGGTGCAGTGTTAACCCCGTTTTGAAGAGGAGGTGGCCATTCCATCTTAGAAAATCACTCAACCCTGCAATCTTCGGTTTCTCTATTAGTAGACTATCACTACTTCACTACATTCTGAGACTGAGTAGTTAAGAATGTATCTCAGATTGGCTACCGATAACTGAGCTCTTGTTCTATGTCTGGTCCTCTGTTATGAAGGTGCTGTGTACCTTTATATTGCAAGTGGAGCATTCTGGACACAGCTTTGAATACGGCAATCAAAAAAGCAAAAGCAAAGAAAAACAGAACCAACAAGCCCCAAACTCATGCCTGGAAGGATATTCATCATCTGAGTTTGTGGCACAATCCTACGGTCTCCTTTGTTAGAGTTCACAAGTCAGCTATTTTGAAGCTCCTGTGTGCTATGGACAGCTGAAATTGCAGTTGGCAAGATCTCCCTCCACCTTGTTAGCTCTATCAGTTCCCCTGTACACAGCAGCCAACAGCTCCTGCACTTCCTTTCTGATCTCCCCGATACTGAAGGCTTATCTGTGACACCTGCCATTCTGTCCAATTCACCTGTCTGGCGAGCTGGAAGAAGCTTTGGAATTGGAGGCTAAGGCCATACCTTATCTGAAGGAAGGCAGAGAGCTCTTCTGTTCCTCATTTGCTTTCTTTATTTTTGCCTCCTTTCAAGTCCACACAGTAGCAGGTCGCACTGCATAAAAGATGCTAGCAGTGAAGCTAGTGTCACAAGGGCACTTTGACACACTTTAGTGGCTTCCTGGGGCTTTAGAATAAAATCTAAGCCATGTACCTTGGTCTAAAGTCCTTGCCCAGTTTGTTCTGTTATCCTCTGTCCCTCATCCACCTTTGTCACTCCCTTTGGATTCACTGCTTATTTGGCTGCTTCCCAAAGCTTCTTAGACATGCCAACAGCTGGCTTCTGGATCCCATGCTATTCCCCCTGCTTGGAATCCTCTGCCCTCACATTTGGTCTGGGTAACCCCTTATTCTCCTTGCATGTAGAGTGGTTCATCAAGGTGGCCTTATTTTTTGTATTTTGTGCAGGGTCTCACTACGCATTCTAGATTTGTAGCGATCCCCCTGTTTTCAACCTCCCCAGGGCAGGGATTACAGGTGTGCACGACCATGCCCAGATTCAGTCTCTGGCTCAGTGTGCCCAGGGGTGTGTCTGGCACAGCATGTGGTGCCAGGGATTGAACACTGGCCCCTGTGCTTGCCTAAACAGGCACTTAGGCTGGCCCTAAGGATGGTGTTTTTCAGCAAGGTCTTTTAATATATTTTTCTCAGCCACAGCATCTGTAAATATCTGCATAAATATAAGCTATGGTATGTTTAGATTGACATAACCTATAAGTTCTGTGACAGCAGGGAGGGTATCTGCTTCCTTCCTCAATGAACTCTCTTGAGCATGGGTTGGCATGAGCTTGTGTGATGCTTTTCTGCTAAGTGGACATGGTACTGCTTCCTGAGGACACTTGATATACCTACTGAGACAGTCTCAGCACACTAATTTGTTAGAGTAAGGCATATTATTACCATCTGCAGAAAACTAGCATGGCAAATATAGTACTCTATGCTATGGATGATGTGATGAGACTTAGATACGCTGCTCTTACACGGGACCCACACTGCAAAATTATACATGGCAACCCTTTCCACCATCCACCATGGCTCCTCGAGTATGCTAAATATCTATCAAGTTAATTAACTAATAGGAAATCTCTGGAACAGCACAGGGATACCACTAAAGGACTTTGAACTTGGCTAAGCTGGATTTATCACTGCTTGATGGCTGGCCATGGTTCAGTCACTCACTTCTGAGAGTCTCTGTTCTTCTTCAGGAAGACAAGATTTATGAACCCTGATCTCTTTTGAAGATCTATCAAGACCACTTTTTCCAGAAGAACTGAAAACATCATATCATAGTGATGTCAATGCTCCTATGTTTATTGCAGCACAATTTGTGACAGCCAAATCTTGGAAACAACCAAACACCTATCATCTGCAGAATGGTTGGAAAAGATGTGATGTTTTCATTCAATGGAATATTACTCAGCTATAAAGAGTGATAAATTCGAAGCTTTCATGTATAAGTGGATGTATCTTGAATATATACTCATAAGTGAAATAAACCAGACCTACATGTTTAAATATCGTATAGTCTCCCTAGTGTAAGAACTCAAAAGAAGAAATAAAAATGGAAAGGCATAACACAGCGAAATGGAATTCAACAACTTAAGGATAAAACAATGAAGAGACAGACAGTAAACAGAAAAGTTAGGAAACATGGCAGGGGCAAAACCATGCACTTATATACACAGGATGAATTAGACAATGATCCCAAGAATCTCTGACAGGTTTTTGACATGTAGGATCACAATGTATAATACTCAAACCATGGTTGGAATGCCTGTCATTCTGGCCTTTTAGAGGTATGCTGCTTCTAATGTCATATCAATTATTGCTATACTCTCTCTCTCACAAATAAATGTTTGTTCAAAAAAAAAGGATAGTAAAAGAGAATAAGGGACAAAGAAAAAATGCCATAGGGTTGCTACAATTTTATATATGGTTAAATTTCTAAATTTCTGTGTAAAAATGTGTAATTTTTTTCCATCACATTCTACAGGGATTTATTAGAGTATCAATGATAGATGGAAAGTATTTGTTCCATGTTGAGTCTAAGGCATTTGATATTCAGAACAACAATGATGTTAAGCCAAGTGCCTATGTTATAGAGTAATAATATCACTAAGCTTCTCTTCTGGAGGGTTAACAACTTAATCTTGCAGACCAAAAAATGAGCAAAAAAAGAAGGGCTACAAAGATAGCCAATATTTTGGCCCTATCCCTGCTAGGTCAGTGAGGACTCAAGACATAAGAAAACCTGTACTGTAACATTCTATAACTCAGTGGTGTCCAAAATTTTTTGTTCAAAGAGATTATGGGGCCAGGAGGAAAGGGATAAATGATGTATAGTGTGCTTAAGGAGAGTCACCTAGAGACAAAACATTCTCTCAGGTTTTCACAGAGAGCAAACTGGTCAAGCAATGGCTGTGACTCATCCAGATGGCTGCCACCGACAAAAGTTCTACAAAATGCTGTATATGGTTCCAAGGTAAATCCTTAGGGAATTTGACTGATCTTGTCAGATACAAAAGATATATGTTTTGTTATATAGGTCTTGCTTTAATTTGGACTTAATAATCCAACAGAAAAGTTTAATCACAAGGCATAAAATGTGAAGCCATATAAGTATGCTGAGCTGTAAAAGGCTCAAGTCAACAGCTTATGACATTGCCAGGTCCGCCGATAACCCACTACTATAAAGGAATATTGTTCTATGTGTACAATTACTTTCTCTGAGTTCAATGAAAAGAAATATTTATACCAATAGTGTTTAAAAAAGTTATGATGTCTGCATCTTGTACTCTGAACAAGTACTATGAAGACAACAATATGCATTGTATCAATTATTGTGGTTGTCATACTAAAATGTTTTGAAACTCTCAATTTTATTTCTTTTTAAATTTTTTTAACTTTTAATCAGAAATAGCAATATAATAGTTTAAAACATGTTAGTAGTGCATTCATAATAATTGATACATTAAATATTGTTGTCCTCATAGTAGTTATACAGAGCACAGGATGTAGACATGATAAATTTTCTAATCCATATTAGTAGGGGAGGAAAAAAAGAAAAAAAAAACAAAAGAATTTCTTCTCTTTGTACAAAAAGGGAGTAGTTATATACATAGTCCAACATTCCATAATTGCAGTGGGTTATTAGTGAAACTGGCAATGTTGGAGGCTGTTGGTATAAGCCTCTTACAGCTCATCATACTAATCTAGCTCTTCGTTCTATGTCTCATAATTAAGCTTTTCTGCTGGGTGATCAAGGGCAAGTTAAGGCCAGATCTGGATAATAGATCATTCATCTCTTGTATCTTCCAGGGTCAAATTCCCACAGGATTAACTTTGGAACCATGTACAAGGCTTTGTAGCACTATTGCCAGTGTCAACCATCGGGATGAGTCATGGTCATTGCTTGACCAGTTTGCTTTCTGTGAAAGCCTGAGAGAATGTCCTCTCTCTAGGTGAATCTCCTTAGGCATACAATACTTCATTTACCCCTTTCCTCTGAGGTCCCTTAATCTCCTTTAACAGAAAATTTGGAAAACCACTGAGTTATAGGATGTTATAGCACAGGTTCTCTTATGTCCTGAGTCCTCACTGACCTTAAAGGGCTAGAGCCAAAATGTTGGCTATCCTCATAATCCTTCTTTTTCTCCAATTTTTGGTCTGTTAACTTACATTCTCAACCATCCAGCAGAGAAGCTTCATGATACTATTACTCTGTAACATAGGTAATTGAGCTTAACATCACTGTCTGTCTGAGTATCAAACATCTTAGACTTACCTTGCAATTGGTATTTTCTGTGAATTATCGCTATTCTAATATATCTCTTTAGAATCTGATAAAAAACATTTACACATTTTTACACAGACATTTAGAAATCCAAGGATTTACAAAATTGTAGCCTGTCTAGCATGTGGCATTTTTGCCTAGTCTCTTACTCTCACTTAATATACTTTTCTGTTAACCAACCATTTACTTGAGAGAGAGTATAGCAGTAACTGAGTTTACATTGGAAGCAGTACACATCTAAAAGAGCAGAACAACACCCATTCCAAGCATAGTTCCAGTGTTGCACGCTGCTATCATCAGTGAGAAAAACCTTTTGAAGGTTTCTAAGACCAATATCGAATTCATCCTGTGTACATAAGTGTATGTTTTTGCTCCTGCTATGTTTCCTCTCTTTTCTGCTTCCAGTCACTGCATTGTTTAATCCATAAGACTTTGATTTCCGTTCAGCTGTGTTATGCCTTTCCATTTTTACTTATTCTTTAAATTTCTTACACTAGGGAGACTATATGATATTTGCACGTGTAGGTCTTGTTTATTTCATTCATGAGTATATGTTCAATATACAACCATTTATATATGAAGTCTTACAGTTTATCATTTTTATAGCTGAGTAATATTCCATTGTATAAAAATACCACATCTTTTTCAACCATTCTTCAAATGATGGGCATTTCGGTTGCTTCTAAGATTTGTCTATTACAAATTGGGCTGCTATAAACTTAAGTGCACAGATATTGCTATGGTATGATGTTTTCAGTTCTTCTGGGAAAATTCCCAGTAGGAGGATAGCTGGATTGAATGGGATTTCCAGTTCTAGTTTTTTTAGGAGCCTCCACACTGCTTTCCATAATGATTGCACCAATCTGCTTTCCCACCAGCAGTGGGGAAGGCTTCCGTTTTCCCCACAGCCTCTCCAACATTTGTTGTTGATTTCTTTATGGTAGCCATTCTTTCTGGGGTGAGATGGTATCTAAATGTTGTTTTAATTTCCATTTCACAGATGGCTAGTGATGTGGAGCATTTCTCCATGTATTTATAGGCATGCTGAATTTCTTTCTCTGAGAAGTGAGTGTTGATCTCAGATACCCATTTCTGGATTGGGTCTTTGAATTTTGGGACCCTAACCATTTTTCAGTTCTTTATAAATTCTGGATAGAAGACCTTTGTCTGAATACTTATTAGTTAAAATCTTTCTAAAATTTGTGGGCTGTCTTTTCACTCTGTTGGTAATTACTTTTGAAGTGCAAAAACTTCCTAGCTGAAGGAGGTCCCATTTTTTCATGGTTTCAAGGGTTAAATGTGCATTTTGATTTTTGTTCATGAACTTTTTTCCTACCCCAATGTCTTCAATGTTTCCTCCCACTTTTTCTTCCAGGAGATTTAACGTTTCTCTTTTAATATTTAGATATTTAATCCATTTAGACTTTAGTTTAGTGTATGGTGATAGACTTGGGTCAAGGTTTAGTTTTTGACATGTAGAGAGCCAGTTTTTCCAGCACCATTTGTTAAAGAGGCTATCTTTCTTCCAGTAAACTCGTTTGGCACCTTTCTCGAAGATAAGTTGGCTGAGTGTGTTTGTATTTGCTTCTACATCTTCTAATCTATTCAATTGATCCTCAGGTCTATTTTTTGCCAATACCATGCTGATTTTATTACTGTAGCTTTATAGTATAACTTTAGGTCAGGAATTGTAATGCCTCCTGCCTTACCTTTGTTGCCCAGAATTGTCTTTGCAATTCTGGGTCTTTTTTGGTGCCAAATAAATTTTAGGAATGATTTCTCCAGGTCTGTGAGGTATGTTGATGGTATTTTGATAGGAATTGCATTAAATCTGTGTAAGAATTTAGGGAGTATGGACATCTTCCCAATGTTGGTTCTTCCTATCCAGGAGCAGGGAGTATCTTTTCATTTTCTGAAATCTTCTAGGAGCTCTTTTTTTCAGAGGACTGTAGTTTTCATTGAAAAGATCTTTTACTTTCTTAGTTAGGTTAATTCCTAGGTATTTCATTTTCTTTGGTGCTATCATAAAAGATACTGTTTCTCTAATTTTTTCTCAGTGGGCTTGTTCTCTGTGTAGAGGAATGCTATTGACTTTCGTGTGTTGACTTTGTAACCTGCTATGATACTGAATTTGTGTATTAATTCTAGTAGCTTCTTGGAGAAGTTTTTTGGAGTCTTCCAAGTAGATTACCATGTCATTTGCAAATAGTGAGAGTTTAACTTCTTCGTCACTTATTCTTATTCCTTTTATTTCTCTCTCTTGTCTAATGGCTGTAGCTATTGATTCAAAAAGTATGTTGAATAGAAATGGTGATAGAGGACATCCTTGTCTTGTACCAGATTTGAGAGTAAAAGATTTCAGTTTTTCCTTATTGAGAATTATGTTAGCTGTTGGATTATCATAGATGGCTTTTATCAGGTTGAGGTAGAGACCCTCTATTCGAATTTTCTGCAGGACTTTGAACATGAATAAGTGTTAGACTTTGTCAAAGGCCTTTTCTGCAACAATTGAGACAATCATGTGATTTTTGCTTTTGGCTCTATTGATATAGTGTATTGCATTCATAGATTTGCGTATATTGAACCATCATTACATCCCTGGGATGAATCCTACCTGGTCATGGTGTATAATCTACTTGATGATTTGTTGTATTCTACTGGTGAGGATTTTATTGAGGATTTTTTGCACCTGTTTTTATGAGAGAGATTGGCCTGCAGTTCTCTTTTTTAGTTGCATCTCTCTCTGGCTTTGGTATCAGTGTAATACTTGCCTCTAGGAATGATTTTGGAAGGCTTGCTTCCCTTTTGTTTTCACTGAAGAGTTTGAGGAGTATTGGGATCACGTCTTCTATAAATTCCTTGTAGAATTCAGTGGTGAATCCATCAGGTCCTGGACTTCTCTTTGTTGGCAGGCTTTTTATTACATTTAGTATTTCATTGGCTGTTATTGGGTTATTGAGAGTACTTATATCTTCTTGATTCAGTTTTGGTAGTTTGTACTTTTCTAGGAATCTGTCCATTTTTTCTGAGTCTTCAATTCTGTGAGAGTAAAGATTCTCAAAGTAGAACCCTAACCCTAACCCTAACTCTAACCCTAACCCTAAC
>PVKN010009025.1:0-24294 GCA_004027915.1 Capromys pilorides
GTAGAACTCAACAAAAATAGTACTGTACAACTTCATATCCCAAGAGTTGTCCCAAAACTTCCTAAGATGTAATTTACTACAGTAATTTTGAATAGTTTTCTTTCCAAAATAAACAAGGTAAACCATCCGCTTTGTCAAATAATAAGTGACTTTTAATTGTGGTAAATTTCAGAATGTTACTGAAGCACTTTAATTACCTATAAAGACATTTAATTACTTACAAGATAGATTTACAAAAATACAGAATAAAATTGGTTAACATTGAAAATATTTGTAAATTTTCACCTTTTGTTTTACCTTTTCAGGTGATGCATTTTTTTAAATTTTTGATATCAAAATTTTATTAATGGTAGGAAATGAAACAGGCTCTGTAGAGCAAGTTTGGGCCAAATAGTACACCATACAGTGTGAATGTGGGCCACCATATAAGAGAAAGCACAGTGGCCCAGATGATGCATTTCTATCATATAAAAAGCTTGGGGGCTCCTCACCCATATTTTTTTTTTTCCTTAATCTTTTATTTAGTTATTTTGTACAGGGTTTCATTATACAGCTCGGACCCGGCCACCACCCCCTTTTTTTTTTTTTTTTTTTTTTTTTTTTTTTTTTTTTTGGTACAGAGTCTCACTGTGCAGTTCAGGCTGGCCTTGAGCTCACTTTTGTAGCCTAGGCTGGTCTGGAACGCTCACTGATCCTCCTGCCTCAGCCTCCCAAGTGCTGGGATTACAGGCATGTGCCACTGTGGCAGGCACCACCCTTGTTTTAAGTATATTTTATAAAATTCAAGAGGGCTGAAGGAGGTAGCTCAGGGGTTGAGGCACCTGCCTCTCAAGTACAAGGACCCGGGTTCAATCCCAGTACCACATGCCGTGGTGGCACACGCCTGTAATCCCAGCACTGGGGAGGCTGAGGAGAATCACTGAGACCAAGCACTGAAGAAGAGTAGCCTTGTATACCTGTGAGTAGCCAGTCCAGTGTAAATGATATATAAAAAAGACTTTCTTAGTTTGAGCCAAGTCCTGGCTGAAAATATGTAGAGGTTTCTTTAGAATAGTATGTTCTGCATATAAACTAGGTTGGGCCGGGGGCCTGAAGGAGATGTCAGGAATCAAACCTTGTGCCTACCAGGCAGGCACTGTACTGCTGAGCTATTTCCCCAACCAGTGTATTTGGAAATGTTTGTTAAAGCTAGTTTCTTTACTTAGCTTAGTTAAACAATTTACTATCTTTGTATTCAAGTTTCAGGGTAATTGTGTTAGGAAAGATATAATGAAGATTATAAAATATGAACAAGACAAATATTGTCTTTATGGACTTAGAGTTAAGAAAGATAAGGAGGTAAACAGGACATTGAACAGTCGAGCAAGATTATTATACATAATTTAGGGATGGTTTCTGTATATGAAAAATGGGATAAAATTACTTTTAGGGATGTTGCAGGCTATGGCTATAAGATTTCATGTGGCAGAGGTTGAATTAATGCTGTTTTTAGGTGGGATAACTTACATACAACTATGGAGGCTGAAATATGTAGAGCACATTTTGGGTAACTGTATATACTTATTTGGGAATCATGTCCAAAGGTTGTGTGCCAGCTGCTAAAAACAGACATCTCATGTTTTATTACTTGGGATCTAAGAGAGTACTAGAGTCCATCGGTATTTATAAATATTTTTTAATTCTTTAACAAGTAACATTAGCTCCTGCCCTGTGGAAATTTTTAATGTCACCTAAGTAGTTGACAGTTCAGTGCAAAGTGTTTATGTATAATTGCATTTCTGTTAATTTTTTATGTAATGTGAATATTTTTACCATTTATTTCAAAATCTCCAACGATCAGGACTTGTTTTGCATGACCTGCTCTACTTAGGTCAGTGACAGACTTTGATCATCCTAAATCTAACCTAAATTTTTGGTCATTACAGATTATAGTGCATCGTTATCACAGAAGAAATTCATGTCTATAGCTTTTAAGGACTTGATTACATCATTTTCAAGCCTGAGTTTTGGTACCAACATTAGCACTTAAGATACATCCACCTTCACCTCACCCAGCTATCTTCATACCTTGGCAAAACGCCTCATTTCAGCACTCCTCTCTGCCTTTGGATTATTTCAACTCCCAGTAATACATTTCTCACCAGTATAGTAAGGTAAGTAGATATTCAGGTCCCTGTCTACCATTCATATTGTTTTTCAGAAAAATGCTGAGTAGAGTAGCAGTCTTTCATGCTTAAAAAGGCAGAAAAGTCAATAACTATTTGTTTGAAAAGTGTTTTCATGTATTTTTTCCTTTCTATAACTGGTATCTCCTGTTGGTTTGGTTTGGTTCCACCTACTCTTTTCTGGGCATTGAACCCAGGGCCTTTACACTGAGCTACATCCCTACCTCTTCATTTTGAGACAGGGTCTTACTAAGTTGCCTGGGCTGAACTTACAGGCATACACCACAATACTCAGCTAACATCATCTTTAAATCTTACTTTATTTAAAAATATTGGTTAAAAATTACTTGGTAGATATAATGCCAAGACTTGAAATCAATCAGACCTTTAGATGTGTGTTTTAGGCAAGAAAGAATTTAAATAGTTTTAAATGTTTAAATTTTTATTTTATTTAATTTTGAGGAATAGAGTCAAATGAAGGGCCATTTACAGAACTGAAAAAGTATAGGTTTGAGGTCTGTTACAGTTTTCTCATCTGTGAGTTAAGGAATGACAGTTGCTCAAATCTAAGGAAAAAAATGTATACATAATAGCTACCTCATGCCCTGGGATTTTAGGTTGCGTGTTACATGGGTTTGGGCAAGGTGGGAGTTGCATTTCCTTCCTTCAGAGTGAATGTGTAATAGGCATGGAAACGTGCTTCAAGTTGAAGTACGCACCATTCATGAGTCCTGGTTTTGAACACCAGTATTGCTTTAGCCAACTTTTTTATTTTATAAGATTTTTGTGTTACTGTTAGGATAGAATGTGAAAGTAGGTTACTCCTTAAGAACCACTATTTATAAGTAAAATAAACTCAACTCTCTTTCTGCTGTTTAGCCAAATTTATAAGGAAAAATGATTCCCAATGGATATTTGATGTTTGAAGATGAAAATTTTATTGAGTCTTCTGTTGCCAAATTAAATGCCCTGAGGAAAAGTGGCCAGTTCTGTGATGTTCGGCTTCAGGTATGTAGATTTTAATTGGAAACTTATAGAATTGATCTTTTATTACTAAGAAAATCAGTTACCAAAAGTTGCAAGTTCTTGGATTATGCCCTCCTACCACCACCACCATAGACATTTAATGAAATGGCTTTTAAGAGAATCCTTTATCTAGAAATTTATAGTGAAAGAGGCTGTTGTACAGAGCTACATAGCCATTGATACTTCTGATTTTATTTTTTTTATAATTTCAGGTCTGTGGCCATGAAATGTTGGCTCACAGAGCTGTACTGGCTTGCTGCAGTCCCTATTTATTTGAAATCTTTAATAATGATAGCGATCCTCATGGAGTGTCTCATGTTAAATTTGATGATCTCAATCCAGAAGCTGTTGAAGTGTTATTGAATTACGCCTATACTGCTCAGTAAGTACTTTAAAGTCAATCACATAATTGGAGAATATCATGGAGTTCCAAATCTCCCTTTTGTTTAAGTTAAATATCTGTATTTTAAGGTCTCGGTATCATAAAAATAAAAACTTTTTTTCGATAGGTTGAAAGCTGATAAGGAATTAGTGAAAGATGTTTATTCCGCAGCCAAAAAGCTGAAGATGGACCGAGTCAAGCAGGTATGGTATCAAAAATAATATAAAAGGGCTATTGTTTCTGGGGAAGTTTTTATAATCAGAATGCAGAAGTTGTCCCCTAGTAATTTTTAGTCCTAAGTTGCTGAAAATGCTCCACTCTTCCATTGCCAGAGAACTGATTATATTGTTTTAACTACTTGGTAATGATAAAGCAAAATCATACTTGTCAGAAAAGATAATTTGAGCTAATGTCTTGCTTTTTTTGACAATTTTAAGTAGCATGGTAGCTATTCTGACAGTGTGAATTAAAATATTCAGCTTCTCAACTGTCTCCTCTACACGTCTTTCTCCTTTCGAAAGATTGTCTAGAATTTAATGCCAGTGAGAGGTGCTTAATTCATAAAAGAAAAGGCATTTAGCTTTCTAATGTGAGAAGTCCATCAATAGCCCTAGGCCAGTTGCCTGTTTTATAAAGGTTTGTTAGTACATAGCCATGTGCATTCTTTTTCAGACAATCTGGCAGAATAGAAAATACTTACCAAATGTAGTATGTCAGTTTGTCACATATGTCCTTTAATAACTGGATGGCATTCTTTGATGTTTGTCATTTGTACATGTGTTGTTTCCACTGTTAAATTTGTTGTATTAAGACAGTGAATTTTTTTTTTTTTTTACTTCATGTAGTGCTTACACATTTAACATTACATATTTGTTAGATGAAATATATATAATTATTGGCACTTCTGTGTTTCTTTCCAAGGTTTGTGGTGATTATTTACTGTCTAGGATGGATGTTACCAGCTGTATCTCTTACCGAAATTTTGCAAGTTGTATGGGAGACGCCCGTTTATTGAATAAGGTTGATGCCTACATTCAGGAACATTTGTTACAAATTTCAGAAGAGGAAGAATTTCTCAAGCTTCCACGACTAAAGGTAAGGAGTACAGCATACAAGTGGATTTTATACTTCCTACTTCCAAGCATAGTCATTGTTCGTGAATGATATTCACAGAAATATGTTACTATTATTGTAGTGCAGTGGGTACCTACCAGTTTGTTTTTTATTTTTGATTACTAAGTTTGCAAATTTATGTAAGTATATGGAATAAAACTTGGCATCTGAGACAGCTTTATTTAGAAATGGAGAATTAAGCTAGGAATTAGAATTTCCATACTGATTTATGTCTCACTCTTTCTTCCTGACCCTAGTTGGAGGTGATGCTTGAAGATAATGTTTGCTTGCCCAGCAATGGCAAATTGTATACAAAGGTAATCAACTGGGTACAGCGTAGCATCTGGGAGAATGGAGACAGTCTGGAAGAGCTGATGGAAGAGGTTAGTTTTTAAGTAAATGGGATTCAACAATTCTTAAATATTATTTTGCTGTAACATGAAGGATTCCCTTTCACTTTTATTTTATAACCATGACCCTAAAGAATTTAAATTTTGCTATAGGTACCCCTAAGCTGAGAAACAGGGGGGGTGTCCAGGTGAGCTGAATGAACTGTTCAGTTTGGTCTTCTGCTTTTCTTTTTTTTATTTCTTTGCTTATGATGTGCTATTAACTTTCTTTAAAGTAGCATGTAATTTGCTTTAGAAATGGGAGGTGGTACTGAAATTTTCTGTAGATTCTTAATTTTTCTTCACAGGTTTTTGCTTTGAATTTGACAAGTAGGTAAAGCTTCTAATGGTTGTTCCTCCCCATTGGTTTATCTCCCCATAGGTTTATTAACAAAACTAGGATACCCAAGACTGAAGAAACAAGAAGAAACCTCAAGTGTATTGACACGTAAAGAAGCAGCAGTCCTGCCCCAGTTCTCCTAAGAAAAATCCGCTGTGGGCAGAGAACGATGATGATTTAATGGTGTTTACTCCTTACAGGATTCTTCTCTTGAAAGCTTTGTGTTTTTCAATGGTGTTGTTCATGCATACAGCCACTCAGTTAACTTGGACTACTTTTAGAAAATAAACATGAAAAAGTATTGCTAGCCAAATGGTGGAAGTTAAAAACATGCAGGTGCAGCAGTGGCATAGCCTCGAGTTTATTACTCTATACTTAAGCCTTTCAGAATCATTAAAGGCTTCCCAAATCTTTTAAGCATATAAAAACACTGCTGTCATTATGTTCTAAAAAGATTAACATCTTTATAGTCTATGATTTCCCTCTTGAAAATCAGATGCGCTAGCCATATGTTTGCATCTGTGAAGGAAGATAACTACAGCTTTCTTGAATTTTTGAATTTGTTTTTCTTGACATTGTCTACAGGAGATAAGTATGTTAATGCAAATCGTACCATTTATCTTCAAAGGGTGTAAACTTGAGTATTTCATTGTAAATATGCATACTTTAAGTGTATATATTTTGTACTAGTGCTTTTTTTCTTAATGTTACATAATAGAAGCTATGAAAAGATGAAGATTTCTTTCAAGCCAGTCAAGCCAAGGATTCTTCAGCCAGTATTAGAAGATTTTGTAGTTGACTTTGGGCTTTTTTTATTTTTGTTTTTTAAATTTTTACCACCATGACATGTATTTTTCTTTACTTTGTGATCCTGCCACAGTAAGATGTCAAGAAGCTCAAGAAGCACACTGGAGGTTACCTTGAGGCCTTTGTGTGATCTGCATACTAGTGGAGTAGCCATGGTGACAGTAGCCACATGGGTGTTCTGTTGCTGTTTTGCAGGTTCAAACCTTGTACTACTCAGCTGATCACAAGCTGCTTGATGGGAACCTACTAGATGGACAGGCTGAGGTGTTTGGCAGTGATGATGACCACATTCAGTTTGTTCAGGTACACACTGCAGTCGGAGGTAACCTCAGGTTAAATAAAATTTGACTGGAAAATTTTACAGCATAAATTTTCCTTTAATAAAGGAAAGTGGATGAATTTCATTTGTATGACTGGACAGAAACATTTTTGGGAGAAAACAAGCAGATCTTAGAACTATTAGTATTTTGCCACATGAAAAGAAGTTAACTCAGCAAATTAGAACGCTCCATGTAGATTTTTTTTCCTCATAAGTTAGGATTTACAAGTAGTAAGAGACAAGAACATTTTGATGAAATAATATAGAAATTGTTATTTTGGTTGGATATGAAAAGTAAGTATTTGCAACAGGCATAAATGAAAGACCCAATTTAGAAAAAATAGAAACTTTAAATTGCTGATGGCTATGAAAGAAATTTTGGATGTTTCTTCAATACCAAACGCATTATTTGATTAGAAATGGTGTAGTTAATACAGACTATACATTGTAAACTTAGTAGTGGTCAATCATGTTACAACTTGATTTAGATGTTTCTTGAACAAAATGAATTAAAACAGTTCCATTGTGTTGATTGAGTTACTTTGCCTTTTATAAAATCCAGTTTGGTTTTTTTCCCTCTGCATTTACTAAGTAAAGACATACTTATTGAGGCACATTTTCAACAAATATAGAGAGCAGATATCTCAGCTAAAACTATATGGACAAGTAGCATACAGAAAAGCATATAAATCTTTGTTATTTTTCAGTACTGGAATAAAACCCCGGGTCTTACACTTGCTAGACACATGCTCTACTGCTGAACCACATCCCAAGTCCCACATATTTTAAATACCCTCTAGTGAGCCAAGCAGTGTAAATACTGCCTACACGAAAAAATTGTGGAATCCTGGGAATCTTTTTACCCTTTCATAATTACTGCCCAAAAGAAACCATTGTCCTAACTTATGACACTATCGCTTAGTTTGCCTATGTTTGAAATTTATGTAAGTGGGGACATATGACATATATATCATTTTTATTTGTCTCTTAGCCTTACATTTGTAGTCTTGAGTTAACCCAGATGAAGGAATATTTTCCTTTAAAATTTAAAAGATAAATTATAGAGTCAGTGTTAACATGTTTATGTTAATAAGTAATACTCTGGTATCCTATGTCACTGGTGGCTAAATACTTTGTAAGGAATTTTTGGGTTTGAATTAGTTGAGAACTTAGGTTATTTGGGTTAGGGTTTTTCTTAACTGTAAACATTTGAAGCTAACTTTTTTAAAAGCACTTTTCAACAAGTAAAAGTTGAATGTCCAATAAATGGCAGGCCACAATGTTCAGCATGGGAATACAAATGTCAAGAGATAATAACTTTCTGCTTGTAGAACAAGACCATACAGACTTAAATATCTACAAAATGCTTAAAGTGGAAGGCATATTAGAAAAAAGGCAAGCTGGGGAAATTTGACAGAGCCAACATTTGAGCAGTCTTAGATTTTATAGGAGTTTGCGTAGCTGTTATAGGTAGATAATGTTAACAGAGTACTAGGACACAGATGCTGCTGTTGGAGGAGGTCATGAGCCTGGGGAAATAGCTAAATGTGAGCGGAATAAGGTTCATACTTTATCCTGAAGACACTAAGAAGAATTTAGATGATAACACATATTTCACAAACTTTAATAATTGTGAAAAACTGGGCAATAGCCTAGTAATGAAAATATTGAATAAATTACATTATTTCTATTCACCAAAGATTTGTAAATTCTTGGTCATGTAAGAAAATGGCTTACTATCGGATGGCAGTCTCTGGACTGAAATCTCAACTGATTTGTATGTGTTAACTCTGCAAAGTTGTTGCCTTAGATTTTTCTGGTTATTACCTGGCATAGAAGGTAGATTAAGGTTTGTGAGACCAATTTGTAGGCTTGATAGTAGTTTAGAGCTATATAAATTATGAGGGCTTGATGGATCCCTCACCTATTACAGATAGAGCTAAAGGTCAAGTTAGTAGCCCTTATTGTTTAGGGACTTTTGGTGAGGGGCAGTTGAGAACTAGTGGAATTGAGTAGACCATGAGTAGAGTTCATAGAGTAGAAAGGGTGTGAGCTATGTATTAAGCTTCAGGAATAAAGGTTGAGAGCTGAGGATACAGCTCAGCAGCACAAGTGCCTACTTGCCAAATACAAGGTCCTAGGTTTGATTCCCAGTGTCCCCATCACCCACCCCAACCAAAAGGTTGAGGAGGAGCCATTAAAAAGGTAGAAGTATAGATACAATCTATTTGTCTTGTAAAAGCTACTTAGGGGGCCAGCAAGATAGCTCAGTGGACTGGGCAAGCACAGGGTGTGGGGCTTGCTCCCCAGTACTCCTTGCCACACCAGCCCTGCTCCTACATGCACTAAACTGGTGATTGAGTCTAGGTGTAGTGGCACACGCCTGTAATCCCAGCACTGGGGAGGCTGAAAACAGGAGAGTCACTATGAGTCCAAGCTGCATAGTAAGACCCTATACTAATACATAAAATAAAAGAAAGCTACTTTGAAATAGAAAGTTTGAAGCTAGAATAAACTGTCAATTCCTCTGAGGTCATATAGGGATAGAGTTTATATGTACAAAGGAGATACTAGTGTTTCTCCATTAGCCTTACATGAACACTGGCATAGTTCAGGGTTAGTGCCCTTTTGCGTTCCTTTTCTCTTATAGTCTATGCATTAAGACAGTTTTGCCACCAAATATCTTAAGGTAATTAACACACTACTTATGAAACTTTGAACCCTTTCCCACAGGATAGGGGTTTTTTTGTGTGTGTTTTTTTGTTTTTGTCTTTTTGAGACAGGGTCTCACTAGGCAGTTCAGGCTGGCCTTGAGCTCACTTTTGTAACCCAGGGTGGTCTTGAACTTTCACTGATCCTCCTGCCTCAGCCTCCCAAGTGCTGAGATTACAGGCGTGCGCCACCACGCCCAGCTCAATAAGGTTTTGTATATCTTGTATTTCCTAATGTTAGAGAGGTTAAGTAGCACTAATCTTGTTTTTTATTCCTAATACTTTCATACTGTGACCCAGTCTGTCACTGTTACTGGATTGAAAGAGATAATGTGAATAAAATAACCAATGATGCTTAGATATTTAAATAGAATTTAATGGTAGCCACCAATATGGTGTGTTCCCTGCCTTTTCTCATACATGCTGAGTGCCCCAGACCTAAAAACCTTGTTTTTTCCTTAATAATTTCCAGCACTGGGGAGCTCATTTCCAATAGCTATAAAATCTTGTTCTGTATTACTTGTTTACGTGGCTTTTTGCTTCTACCAGCAACCAAAATTTGCATTAGAAACCTTACTTAGCCATATGATATGGCTTTGGGGACCAAAATAAATAGGTGAGCAGAGTTGGCCAGTGTTGGAAGTGGTACAGTAGATGTTTGACACATCTCTGAGGGACATCTCGGTGCTCTTCCAGTTGTATGTGGTCAGACCCCTTAGAAGTGGCAAAAGCTAGTGTAATTAGAGAAAAGCAGTGAGAGAAAACTTAGACATGAGAACATGGTACGTAGTTTTCTTGTAATCCTTTGGAAATTAGTGGGTTTACCCACTTGTTTTCCTTTATATTTTGTGAATATGTGGTTCTTTAGTGTTTCATTTCTGATTGCTATTTGTGTTTTAATGTAGTTTTGTATAGAAACCAGTCTAATACTTACAAGACAATGCTAAAGAAAAAGTTGTTTGTTGTGATTGCCACTTTTTTTCTTGTAAAATAACTGAGAGAATAGAGAATGGATGGGTCTGTGTCTGCTCATGTTTTGCCAGCATTGTTTGAAGGGTACCAATACTTAAAGAGTTGGTAGGTTTGACAGCTACATGGAGACAGTGAGTTAAATGTATTCTTTAGTTGACTCATGCCATTTTAAGTTTGTAACATCTTTTGAAAAAATTACCTACCTGATACATAAAAAACATGAGTTTACATGGATTATAGGTTGCTTTTCTTTCTCCTCACCTCCTTACTAAGGTATCATTCTGATACTTGATCTTAAAGCAGACTCTTCAGATTGTGAGCTTTTTCTGACCAGGCTAATGTGTAGGTGTAGTTGTTGCCTTACTGAGAGAGGTGGAAGTGTGCTATTACTTTGAGTCAGTTCGAAAGGTGTTGGTTTGTATTACACGGTGGTGTGCTGTACGTGTTACATATAGCTGGAAGATACTCTGTTGTGGCGGTGCTGTGGAATAGCTCAGGAACAGAGGTACACCAGCAATGGTCTTTGGCTAGGTTTCTGTAGCTGCCTTTTGATTTTGCAGAAAAAGCCACCACGTGAGAATGGCCATAAGCAGTTAAGTAGCAGTTCCACTGGATGTCTCTCTTCTCCAAATGCTACAGTACAAAGCCCTAAGCATGAGTGGAAAATCGTTGCTTCAGAAAAAACTTCAAGTAAGTATGTGACACTAGCCAGGTTTATCTTCATTTTATCTGTGTTTAAAGACTTGTGTCAATTTAATATTTTAAATTGACTAAAGAAAAATAGAAGTTAAATTTGGAAAACAGCTGAATGTTCCGGTCTGGGATCTGGAGACTGTGGAGCCCTACTCTGGATCATAACAGCAAACAGAGTATTAGTACTTTTGCATCGTAAACATGAAACTTTTGTGCTTACAGATAACACTTACTTGTGTCTGGCTGTGCTGGATGGTATATTCTGTGTAATATTCCTTCATGGACGAAACAGCCCACAGAGCTCACCAACAAGCACTCCAAAACTAATCAAGAGTTTAAGCTTTGAGATGCAGCCCAATGACCTAATAGAAAAGCCCATGTCTCCTATGCAGTATGCACGATCTGGTCTTGGGACAGCAGAGATGAATGGCAAGCTCATAGCTGCAGGTAAGAACAGAAGTATTTAACTAGTTAAAGCGATAAATGAACCCAGTTGCTTGCCTGTGGCATGCAGATTGTAGGGAGAAAGCTTAGTAAGCTTTCTTACATGACATTCTAAAAAGACAAAAGTAAGTGTTACTGAGTGGCGATAACTTTACATCAGTCTGCTTCAGATTTCTGGGAATCCATCCCAGGGTCTCACACACACTAGTGAATCCTCAAGAGTTTTGGTACTTTTCCTTATTGTGAAAATTAGGTAGACAGTTGTGGACCAGAAACCCTGAGCAAGTTTAATATTTTAAATGTTTTGGGTTTTGCCAGGTGGCTATAACCGAGAAGAATGTCTTCGAACAGTTGAATGCTATGATCCACACACAGACCATTGGTCCTTTCTTGCTCCCATGAGAACTCCAAGGGCCCGATTTCAAATGGCTGTACTCATGGTAAGCATATTGTATTGAAGGTACAACCTCTATGTTTTACTTTTTCCTTCTCCCTCCTCAGGCAGAATAAATTAAAGGAGGACAGGCTTATTTTGCCTTACAAGTTTATAAAAGTTTCAGTCCATTGTTGGCTGACTTTAGAGTGACGTGGCAGAAAAGAAACTGCCTGTGTCATGGTGGCTAGGAAGCAGTGTAAAGGGAGAAGGAAGGATGACACAGCTGTCCAGCCTATGCTTTGAGGGACCTCCCCCCCCAAGCACCTCCCAGCGTGACATTTTGTTCTAACCTCATGAGTGGACGCATCCAGTGATAAGTACAGTGCCCCCATGTTCTAGTTGTCACCTCCCTATAGCCCATCTAAGCCTCTGAAGCTAAGGTTTCTTTTCTCACAACTTCAGCATGGTAAAAAAAAATATCTCGCTTTGGACATAGGGCCAGCTCTATGTGGTAGGCGGATCAAACGGACACTCGGATGACTTGAGCTGTGGAGAGATGTATGATCCGAGCATTGACGACTGGATTCCTGTTCCAGAGTTGAGAACTAACCGTTGTAATGCAGGTAACCATAATTTCTAAGACAACCAGTATTTAAATGATTATTAAATAATCAGTATATAACCATATTTTATACTTATGTAGGAGTGTGTGCTCTCAATGGTAAATTATACATTGTTGGTGGCTCTGATCCATATGGCCAGAAAGGACTAAAAAATTGTGATGTATTTGATCCTATAACAAAGTCATGGACAAGCTGTGCTCCACTCAACATTCGTAAGTTTTATCTTTTAACCCGGGGTCAGTGTTATGTGTAGCCCACACAGTTTTGGTAGCTGTAGTAGTAATCTTGGTTTGATTTCATTTTGTAGGTAGACATCAGTCTGCAGTTTGTGAACTTGGTGGTTATTTGTACATAATTGGAGGTGCAGAGTCTTGGAATTGTCTGAACACAGTAGAACGTTATAATCCTGAAAATAACACCTGGAGTTTAATTGCACCCATGAATGTGGCCAGGCGAGGAGCTGGAGTAGCTGTTCTTGATGGTGAGTGTTGGCATATGGAGAGGTGAAGGCAGGCAGGGACAAGAACTCTAAAATTCCAAGAAAATGAGAATGATAGCAACTGTCCTTGTATGGACTAAGAATTCAGAAGCACCTGTCCCTTTTGATGCAATGGGCATTAAGTGTTTGTCCTTTAGAAGTGTTTAAATCAGACCCACTCAGTGTGATATAAAACTTAAAAATATATGCACCCATTTTTGCTTGGATTTAATGAAATTTCAAGTCATTTTCTTTCATAAACTATGCCCATAATGTATCACCTTGGATTTTGAGTTTCCATTTAAACTGGTATTTAAAAAATTATATTTTAAAATAAATCTTTTGAGTTTTCCATTGCCATATTCCATAACTAATTGGAAGTTAGACACTGTATTTTAAAATATTAAGCTTAGTTTTACGTCAACCCAGCCTTTTCACACCTGTTTTATTATTTACTGTGTAATTATATAATTTTAATAACTTAGTTAACCTTTGTTAAAGTAAGGGAGAATCTCATAGGCTAACCAACTTGTAAAAGTTTAAGTAACCTACTGGCTTTGAGCCTAGCAAGGGTGTTTTACAGATCAGTGTCGGTGAAGTGACAGTCTTATGAGAAGGTAAAGACTTTGAGAATTAGTCATAAAAAAGTTTTTTCTAAGCAAGCTGGACATGGTGGCACACACATGTAATCACAGGTACTAAGGAGATAATGACAGGAGAATAGTAAGTTTAAGGTCATCCTGAGGCAACCTACCAAAACCTTGCCTCAAAATAAAAAGGACTGGGGATTACAGCTCAGTAGTAGAACACTTGCTCAGCATGTGCAAGGCCCTGGGTTCCATCTCCAAGTCAGAGTAGTTAATAGTTTTTGTTTGAAAGTAGTATAACTATGAAGACTGTTTTGCATGTACGTTTGAAAGCCATCAGAACTTTCCAAAGACACAGTTATATCAACATCTGTAAGCCACTGGAAAGCTCTACGATTTCAGTTGGCTTAGGTCAGCTTGAGCATTGTTTCTATGTATTGGGTTAATATAGAAGTTCCAGTGCAGAGATGTATTCCAGACTACCACTTACTAGCTTTATCTTTTTTTTTTTTCCTTGAGGTACTAGGGATTGAACTCAGGACCCTGCACTTGCCAGGCAAGTGCTTATTCTACTGAGCTATCTCCCTGGCCCTATCTTTAGGTTAGTTGCCCAACTTGTGCCTCTTGTTTCCTTATCTACAAGAGAGTGTAACTAGTAACTTCTATTAAGAATTGAGAAATTTTTAGACTGGGCATGGTGGTGCGTGCCTATAATCCCAGTTGTTGGGAGGCTGTAAACAGGCGGATCTCTGAGTCCGATATAGTAATGAGACCCTGAACACTCTGTAGACCCTTCCCTAAAATACAAAAAAAAGAAACTGCTGCTGCTGCTCCTCCATCCCAGCTGTCTAAATTACACATGGAAAGGAATTTTTATCCATTTTACTCATTTTTATATTTTTAGGTTCTAGGAGTCCTGTCACATTAGGTAGGCAATAAATAGCCTGATAGCATGAATAGACATTACCTTTTTGGTATTTCTCAGGTAGGGTCTATGTATATGCAGTTGGGGCTGGCCTTCAGCCTCAAACTCCCAGCAGTTCTCTGCCTCAGCCTCCCAGATGCTAGGATTACACATACCATACGTGGCCAGTGTGGCATTTCTACTTCAAAAACATGCTTTTTGTTTTTGTTTTAGAAATACAGACTGCAGGATTTATTGAGCCTAGATTAATCTTGTCTTCTCTTTTTAGGAAAACTGTTTGTAGGTGGTGGTTTTGATGGCTCTCATGCTATCAGTTGTGTGGAGATGTATGATCCAAATAGAAATGAATGGAAGATGATGGGAAATATGACTTCACCAAGGAGCAATGCTGGGATTGCAACTGTGGGGAGCACCATTTATGCAGTGGGAGGATTTGATGGCAATGAATTTCTAAATACCGTGGAAGTCTATAACTTAGAGTCAAATGAGTGGAGCCCCTACACAAAGATTTTCCAGTTCTAACAAATTTAAGACCCTCAAACTAACAGGCTTAGTGATGTAATTGTGTTTAGTAGAGGTACACTTGTGAATAAGGAGGGTGGGTGGGGATATAGATGTTGCTAACAGCAACACAGAGCTTTTGCATATTGCATATTATTAAACATGCTGTACATATATTTTGTGTTTGGAAAGGAATGCAAAGATGAAGGTCTGTTTTGTGTATTTTTAAGATTTCCTTGGTTACATTACTTTTGGAAGTTGATATTGTAAAAGAATAAACAGAATTAATTGGGCGTATCATTTCAAGAAGTCCCCTCTCCTCTGCATTTGTTTTGCCAATTTGCACATTAAAGAGCTCTTCCCTCAAATGTCTGTTATGGAACAAGAGGGTAGGGTTTAAAGATACAGGCAGTTGGGTTTTTTAAGGGCCCTTTTTCAATAACTGGAACACTCTATAACAAAAGATACTTATTTAAATAGATGACAGTGACTATTTTTGTTTTTATTAAAAGCTTACATGCCTACCAATATTTAATCTTTTATGATTGCCTTTTTATACCTTTTTATATTCTTGGCAGAGTGCTTTACCACTTGAAGCAAAACATGGCACATTCAGGTTACTGAAGCAGAGTGGCAGTCTTAAAGGATACAGAGTGGAGTGTTTGCTTTAAAAGTTCAGAACACAAACTTGTTAGCATTTGCCTCAGCTGCATATTATTT
This sequence comes from Capromys pilorides, assembly GCA_004027915.1. NCBI lineage: Eukaryota > Metazoa > Chordata > Mammalia > Rodentia > Capromyidae > Capromys > Capromys pilorides. The sequence goes on from PVKN010009025.1 coordinate 15,572, forward strand.
TCTTGAATCCAGTACTGAAGTTTATTTGGAGTTGCTGAACAATTAACATAGCAATGATTTTTGGCATTTGAAACACTGGTTTGAAAACATTTTGACTTGAGGGTATAGTTTAGCAAGACATTTAATGTATATCAGTGAATAACAAGTATTTTCTAAATAATTTCCACTTTTATTCTAAATGGAAGCCCTCTTTAAAAAAATTAGTATAAATTGTGTTGGGTTTGTGAATGCAGCCTTTACCAGAATTATGTTTTTGTTCAGTTTTTCTATTTATAGGGGTAAATACTGGTTGGAATGACTTGATGTCTTATGTGTAGCTACACACCTAACTTATGGTGCCAAAATTAGCACATCCTAATGCTTGCTGCCAATGCAAACACATTAAAGGTACTTTGCAGGAAACTCTTGCACCATGGAATTCATATTTAAATGTTTGTGTATTCGTTCATTATGCAAATGTTAGGGGAAATGCTTTTTTTGGTAAGAATTAAGGTGTTAAGAAATACTCACCTAGCACCTTACATCTGAAATAAGGGATGAAGAAAGGTATTTTTTCACAGATGAAGCACATAGGAACCTAATGAATCACTTAGGATGAGAGGACTATTCCTTGAGTGGCTAACTTGGGTTAGGAAAAAATTAGGTACTTTCTTTAAATACTTTGACACCTAATTGTCTCATGTTTCACAAAGGACACATGAGCAGAAATTTCGTTACCTGGTTAGTGATTAAATCTGGTTTGACTCTGGATTCAAACTAGCAGGTCAGCAGACCTGAATTTGCCTAATGTGATAACTGTTCTTTACATGGATCTGTGTATGTTCTATTCAAGGAAATAAAGTTTTAGTTGAGGATGCAGCACTAAAATCCTTGAACTTTCTTCTCATTGGTTAAGTGACATAAACCTTGCAACACATGTGTGGGAGTACAATACTTGTGCAAAGGCTTTCCTCTATTACCACTAATGTCAAGTGGAGTTTGGTGGGTAAAAGTTAGTTTTTGAGAAGTTTTTTTTTTTTTTTTTTTTTGCTGGCTCAGGCTGCCTTGAGGGTGGGTGTGAGGATTGAATCGGATTGCCCACGCAGGTTCTTAAACCACTGAGCTAACCCAAAAGCACCCCCTGTAAAAGGATGTTTTTAACAAAGCTTCATGAACATAAACTTGGATACAGGAGAAACAGAAACAGGCCAAATAGCGTTTATCCATATCTAAAAGTTACATTTTTTTCAGAGAAGAAAATGGCAGTTTCAACATGCCTTTTAAAAGTTGGTTTATTTGGGGCCATGGAGATAGCTCAACAGTATAAGCACCTGCCTAACAAATGTGAGGACCTGGTTTGATCCCCAGCACCACATGCCAAGCAGGCCACCAACGCCAGATGTGGTAGCACACTCCTGTAATCCAGCACTGGAGAGGCTGCATAGTGGGGTCCTATACCAAATAATTTAAAGAAAAAAAAACTGGTTTATTTAGTTTTGTTTTTTAGGATGTTTTAGAATAGTTTAAAGATACAGTTATTAACAGTACATGTGATTACTTGGAATAGTCAATAAAACACTAGATTTTCTAAAATGTTAAAATACCTGCTTTTTAATTAAGCAAACAGACTACCCCGGCATGAATTTTTATTACGACTTTATAATTTGTGCTGTTCTGATTTTGTGTGTTGGCATTTGCCATTACTCAATATTTATTATTTTAGTTTCCATATAACAATCATTGGTGAGGCCATTCTTGAGTTTGGGGCTATAAGATACATGCTAGGATCCTTGGCTAATTAACAAGTCAGGTATTAACCTATGGTCTATGAAGACAAAAAGTTTTTTGAAATAATCAGAGAAGAGTTTCAGGGACATTTTTGTAATTTCAGAGTCCCCTAACTAAAGGAGAAAACAAGCGTAAATCCTGGATAAGAGCAGCTTATGGAAATAAAGAGTCAGAGGGCATATGTCTAAAAGACGGCTATGTAGAGCAACCTATTTTAATAGAATTTTACACTGGAAAATCAGGGCACACTATTTTTAGCACTGAAACAAGATGAGTTATAATTTGATATCTTTCAAATGCAACCTGGTCATTGATTTAGAAGGCCTGTTTGGTAAAACTGTTCCCAAATCCTGATAATCTTGTGTATTAAAGCAAGCATTTTTTTCTCAACAAGTCAGACAGTCTTGCTAGGTGTGGTGGAACAAGCTTGCAACCCCAGGGGAGGCTGAGACAGTCGTCACAAGTTGGAGGCCAGCCTGAAGTACAGGTGTACAGACCCTGCCATTCAAAAAAAAAGTACTGAGTCTTTAAATATATATGCTTGAAAAACTATCTGAGGATTTGTTGTTTCTAAGAGCTCACAAGCCAGGCATGACGGTCTGTATTCCTTTCTGCCCAGCCTTTGGAAGGCCAACGCCAGGAATCACAAGTTCAAGGCCACCTGGGCAATTTTGCTAGAATTTGCCTTGAAATCTAAAAACTAAAAAGAGGGATGGGGAGATAGCTCAGTACAATAAGCACTTGCCTGGCAAGTTCAATCCCCAGTACCACCAAAAAAATAAAAACTCTTAAGAGATATATATAGTTCAGCGGTAGGATACTTTGCCTAGCTTGCATAAGGCCTCAGTTTAAACAATACTGCAAGAACAAAAAGGCTCCTTTTGTTTGACAGTACTGGGTGTCAAACCCAGGCCAATGATACATATGCTAGGCACTCTCTGAGCTGCATTCCCAGCCCTAACAATCCAGGCTTATGGGTAAATATTTGAACCTAGAGTCTTTGCCAAAGAAATTGGATGGCCAGTAACAAATCATTGGGAAAATGTAAATAAAGGTCATAATGAATAATACAAAAGTATTGTTAGTATAAAGGCAATTGGAACTGATGAATTGATGGTATTACAGAATTACTGTAGGCACTTTGAAAAAAAGGTTTCACGATTTCAAACACCCTGTGGGAGTGGGAATCACTAATGGGAATCAAAATAGTAACCTTCCAACTGATGGATTAGTAAAGTGGTACACCATTCAACAGACTGCTCAACAAAAACAATGAACTGGTAGATTATATGATGGACAGTATGGGTGGAAAAGCCTGTGACATGAAAAGGTTCCTGGTATATAGCTTTCTAGAAAAGGGAAAACTGCAGGAATTACAAATGCATCTGTGGCATAAGGTGGGCACAAGTGATAGCTACAAAGTACTGGAGTACTGGAGATTGAACTCCGGAAGTGCTGGTTCCAACCCTAACTCCCTCCGTAACTCAAGTTACCCAGGCTGGCCACCAACTTGCTTGCAGCCCTGCCTCATTCTACCAAATAACTGAGTGACAGGTGTGAGCCACTATGCCCAGCTCAAACTTCTATATAAACTGAGTGAAGTGGTAATTACCTGATTCTGTTTGACAAAATCTACAGAGCTAGGGAATTTTGTCTAGGTTAAAATGAAAAGTGCTAATAAAGAGAAGCAGGCTTAAGGAGACAGGTCCCTTTTTACCTCACTAGTAATCACAGTGAGCAACTATTCTCACTGACCCTGCAGGCCATAACACTTAAGTCTATAATAGAGTAGCAAAGGCTTTAAAAAGGATTGCAGGTAGAAAAAAAAAGAATCCACTGAACTTGGTTTGCAGTTGGGAACACTGAGCCAAGCTAACAGAGCTGAGGGCTCACCTTTGAGATTTGCGAGTGGCAATTCTCAAGAATTTGTCCTGTTTTAACACAAACTAAATTGAAGACAAGTCATAATTTATAAACAAAACTAGGTCAGAATTTGCTGAAATTCTGTCGCATTTCTTTTTTCATTCTCTTTCAAAAAACACAAATTCTTTTTTATTAGTACATGAAGTTTACAATCACCTTCCAGAGTAGGTGCATGCATGTAATATCTTAATTCTTTCATCCTCTCCTCCCACTACCACGTACCGAACTCAGAATTTAAAAGGATTATGGTGGTATTAGCTTTCTGAAACTGACAAGATAGCTGAAAAATGTAAAAGGAGGAAAGAAAAACTTTGGCTTATGATTTCTGAGGTTTAAATCCATGGTCAGCTGGCTTCATTGCTTTTAAGATTGAGCTTCATGTGGTTTTTCCATTTAGGCCCTCGCCTCCTGGAAAGTGCCACCCAAATTCAGGTTGTATCTCTTCCACTGAACTACATTTTCAGACCTATATGATTTTTTCAAATCTATCTGTCTATCTATCTATCTATCTATCTATCTCTATCTATCTATCTACCTACCTACCTACCTACCTACCTACCTACCTACCTACTTACCTATCACAGTAGGGAATGAACCGAGCTCTTTGTACTGAACTACATCCCTTTTTATTTATTATTTTGAGCCAAAGTCTAAGTCATTAAGTGACCAAACTAGGCTCCAACTTATAATTTGTCTGTCTCAGCCTTCCAAAGTGCTGAGGAAAATTTTACTCTCATATTCCTTAAGATATAACTAAATTTGTAGACCTGCCTAGAACACCATTCACAAATTCCATATATGTCACCATGTTGGTTTGCTGTCCCACATGCAAATCTTCTCTGGAAACCCCCACATACCTTGAGGCCTGGTTTACTAAACCAAACTAATCAAGCTGACAAGATTAACCATCACATCGATCTAATAGCCCCACCAAGATATAAATCCTCTGATTGGCCAACTCTTTGTCACTAACTGCCAGATATAAAGACTATACTACACAGAGTAGTATATTTGTTTTTTTTGTTGTTGGTTTTTTTTTTAGGGAAGGGCCTACAGGGTGCTCAGGGTCTCACTACTAGATCAGACTCATAGAGCCTCCCAAGAGCTGGGATTACAGGGGAGCACCACCATGCCCAGTCTCAAATGCCCTGTGGCAGGCCCAGCATGACAGGCCCAGAGACTGAATGCTAGGCCCCGGTGCCTGCTTGCAGGCGCTTTAATCCACTGAGCTATTTGGCCGGCCCTAATATTTCTAAAGTATTTAAAATATCAGGAAAACTAACACTTGAAAATACTCTGACTCCAGGTGAATGTTGGGCAGAATTTAAGGTGATCGAGTAGAGATATACTGGTGTGAGTTTACTTTGTGGCCTAACACCCAACAAATATCACAGACTTGGGGCTCTTTAAGTCAAACTTTGGTTGCTACAGAATGTCATCTTTGGGAGCCAGGGAGATAGCTCAATGGAAAACACCTGCCTGGCAAGCGCAAGGCCCAAGTTCAATCCCCAGTACCAAAAAAAAAAAAAAGTCTGGACCAGCAAGCTATTTCAGTGGTCTAAAGTGCCTGGTTAGGTAAGCTTGGGCAGGCTTGGGGACTGCAGTTCCACCCCTGGCACCACATGCTGCCCGCAGCCCTTCCCCCAGGGTTGAGCAAGTCATCTTTGTTAAAAACACTGACCACAATTTTCAGTTAGATACTAGAAACTGTAGTTCCTGCCCTCAAGTTTACACTTAGTAATTTATTAGCAAAATAGTCTTAAGAGCCACCAAATATGAGGCTGTCTAGCCTATTCAGTCTCTAAATCATATTATAAGCAAGATCACTTCTTGAGTGGAAAATGTATTTGGTTATTTGGTAGTGAGGAATATTCCCTTCAAGAGGTAAATTTGATGGGTGTCGTGGCGCACAACCTTAATTCCAGAATTCCAGGGGCAGAGCCAAATCAGCTGCCCTACATAATCAGCTCAAGGCCAGCAAGAACTACATGCTCCCCCCCATTCCCCCCCAAAAAAACTCAACTCATAGGAGTCAAAAGGGTTCTAAACAGGAAGTTGTGAAAATTTAGGAATACAAACTATGATATAGGTTCTGAAAGCTAAGCAAGACACCATTTAAGTATGGAATTACCCAGAATAGACTTTCTTCTTATGTGTTCAAAATATCAAGGAAACAGAACCGCGAGCCTATCTTGTCACCTGATCTTTCACACGACAGGAAAAGACTCACACTGAATCTGAGATTAACCTATGTAGTCACAATTTCTAGTGCAAGTCCTATCAAGAGAACTCTTGAACAAGAGACTTCAGCCACTTTTCCTTGGCTTGGAATATAACATGAGCTTAAGTGGGGCATGGTGGCGCACGCCTGTAATCCCAGCACTTGAGAGGCTGAGGCAGGAGGATCGGTGAGAGTTTGAGACCAGCCTGGGCTACAAAAGTGAGCTCAAGACCAGCCTGAAATGCATAGCAAGACCCTGTCTCAAAAACACGAAAGAAAAAAGACACAATCCCTGTGTTGGAGAACAAATATAAAACTAATAAAGAAAGATCAGCAAAGAAAACAACAAAAGAAGAGAAAGGCCTAGAATGGAAGTAAAACTAAAAATTTTGAAACAATGTTTTTATAGCAAATTAAAGACTAAAAAGCTAAAAAAAAAAAAAAAAGAACTACACATCTCAATAAAATGAGTAAGTTGAAATAAAATATGACTTACAGTAGAAAGTAAAAGGAATACAGATTAAAGAATATACCCAAAAAGATTAAAACTCATGTACATAAGAGTAAAGTATATGAAAATACGAAAGTGATAGGATTAAAACGGAATTTCATAAAAGATGGAAGTAATAAGGCAGAATAAAATAAAACTCAGTAAAACAACTTGGAGAAGCTGGGTCCTCAGGGAAGCCTCGGGAAGAGCCCAGCTGCTCTCCTGAAGCTCCAGGGTCACCCCGTGGTGTCCCTGGCAGCACTGTGGGCCCCACACTTGCTGGTAGTTTCCTAATTTGGCAAAAACAAGGCTTAGCAGCTCTGACACCAACTACTGAAGAATATCCTGAATCAGTTTTCTTTATTGAAGACACTTCTATAATCATACCTTATATGCATTTCAGAAACACTACCTGGAAGAAAAATGAAAAGCAACATCTTATTGAAAATAAGTTATTTATTGCTCTCTTTAAAAATAAATTGACATTTATAACAAAGCCAAATTTGATTTTATCTAAGTGTTAACAAAAACCTAATATACTTCATTGTTCTGACCTGTGTAACAGAATAAGCGGTCCATTAAACACCTGTCTTTAGTTAGGGGCTAACACCAGTCACTGTCAGCTAATAATTCCAAAACTCCAGGCTGCTTCACATTTAAGGGCAACTTAGCATACAGGTCACCTGTTCCTCCCCTCTAAAAGCACTGAAAAGTTACAGGCTCAGAAGCCAGACCTGAGCAGCGAGACGGTTCAGTGGTCTAAGGCGCCTGGTTAGGCAAGCTTAGGCAACCACAGGATCACGGTTTGATCTCCAGCACCACATGCTGAGCCAGCCCCACCCCCAGAGCAGGCTGAGCCGTACATAATAATAATAATAATAATAATAAAAAGAGGCCCTATAAGAAGTAGGAGCTGAAGTCAAATTGTACTTTCATTACCCTGAGTGAAGTGGGGGTGGAGGTGTTATTTCTACCAGGTCTACATTGAATAAAAGCATAAAAATCAAGTGCAGACAAAATTTTTTTTGTGGAATGTGGAAAACATGTGACTGGGTCCCAATCTTAGGGTCTGGCAGTGTCTGGTCACATGCCCATATTTAGGACTGAGAAAGATGCTAATGCCACACCCTGGGCCTTCCTCAGTTGCCACTGTGGCTCCCACCTACAAGGACTAAAGGGATGGCTCTCTTTTCCTTAAAAGATATTGGCTTGAAATCAGGATAAAGGTATAAAGGTATGAAAGTACTATCAACCCCACAAAAACTGAGTGTACAGTATATTCCATAACACGTTAGGTTTTTTAGAGCTTAAATGAGATTGTCAGTAACACAATCACTTTTTTGTACCTAGGAATTACTTCTTAAACTTCTGTTGGATTTGGCTTTAAGTGACCAGGTCAAAAGTTACTCTGTCGTTTACAAAGACAAGTGCCTCTAACAAAGATGAAAGCAATTCCTCTGATTATACCACTCAGGTCCTAGAGTTGAACACGTCTTCACACCACCGGCCCTCCGGGGTTTTGGGCCCCCAGGCAGACAGATGCACTGCACTGCTGCATGGCATGTTCCATCTCAACCAGCTGGCGGCATCCAATGGTTAACTTTTCCCTAGGAGAAAAATAAATGCTATGAATCACCACTAGTCAGACTTTTTTTTTTTTTAATTGAAAAATAAGGGCTGGTCAGGTATCTCAGAAGACTAAAACACCTGCTTAGGCAGAATGCTGCGGCTGGGGTTTGATCCCCCCTGTGCTGTGCCAGCCCTGCCCCCAAGGAGGGCTTAGACTGTGACTGAGACTAGGCATGGTGGCGTGTTCTTACAATCCTGGCACTTGGGAGGCTGAAAACAGGAGGATCATTGAGTCCGATCTATGTAGTGAGACCCTGTAGAACCTGTACTAAATACATTTTTAAAAATTATATTCTTATTATGTAACATGATGTTCTGATGATATTCTTGACACTGTGCAATGCCTCAGTCAAGTTGATTATGTAATGCCTCACATATTTACTTTTGTAAGGAGAACACTTACAATTTCTTTTAAGTCTTTTTTCACTTTAAAAAGAAAAAAAAAATTTCAAAACAAGATAATAGAGCAACAATAGTCAATACATTGTATTCAAGATATCAGCATTTAATTGTCCAAACAATATTAGCATGAGTCATTCTTCTCAATAAACTGAGAGAAATTAGTAGTCTATCTTATTAACTATGATACATATATATGGACATATATATATTTTTTTCTTTTTAAAGTGAAAAAAGACTTAAAAGAAATTGTAAGTGTTCTCCTTACAAAAGTAAATATGTGAGGCATTACAT